>CACRXK020008877.1:0-20087 GCA_902702795.2 Paramuricea clavata | reverse complement strand
TTCCACTTGTCCATTTGATCAAATGGACAAACAAAATTCCAATGGACATTTGCAAGTCCATTGGATCCATTGGATCCAATGGACAATTCTTTTGGCTATCTCAATGGCCTTGTATATCTACATAACGTCCATGTGCTTGTCATTACGTCATTGAAATACATGGTAATTCACCAACTGAAAACGCAAATGTCCGATGGAAATTCCACTTGTCCATTGGATCCAATGGATAAACAAAATTCCAATGGACATTTGCAAGTCCATTGGATCCATTGGATCCAATGGACAATTCGTTTGGCTATCTCAATGGCCTTGTATATCTACATAACGTCCATGTGCTTGTCATTACGTCATTGAAATATATGGTAATTCACCAACTGAAAACGCAAATGTCCGATGGAAGTTCCACTTGTCCATTGGATCCAATGGACAAACAAAATTCCAATGGACATTTGCAAGTCCATTGAATCCATTGGATCCAATGGACAATTCGTTTGGCTATCTCAATGGCCTTGTATATCTACATAACGTCCATGTGCTTGTCATTACGTCATTGAAATACATGGTAATTCACCAACTGAAAACGCAAATGTCCGATGGAAATTCCACTTGTCCATTGGATCCAATGGACAAACAAAATTCCAATGGACATTTGCAATTTGTTTGGCTATCTCAATGGCCTTGTATATCTACATGACGTCCATGTGCTTGTCATTACGTCATTGAAATACATGCCAATTCACCAACTGAAAACGCAAATGTCCGATGGAAATTCCACTTGTCCATTGGATCCAATGGACAAACAAAATTCCAGCGGACATTTGCAAGTCCATTGGATTGTTACGACAGTGGCAAAACCATGGCCGAAATAAGTTCGAAATTTAGGAATCGAAGTTAATTCCACCTCGGAACTAGGCTTACGTGTGAGTATAGTCGGAAAATTTGATGAATCGGTTGGAAAACGCTCCAAACGCACGTGGCGAAATAGTTCAGAACATAAACAAATTCTGACAAAACCAACGGCAACGAAATACACGATCGCAAACTCGAGACGATAGTTTCAAGTATATAATTTCAACAAAAGGTTTTAACGTGTGAAACGCACAGTAACCGTGAACATAAACGTGAAACGTGGTTCGACTAAATAGAATAGATATAGACCTAAATTAATACTAAATCATATAAACTAACTATATAAAACATAACTGCACAATAAACTTATGAACTGCATGCACATGAATTTGTCACTTACAGATGTTTTTCCTGTCGCTCTTTTTCGTCTATTCTTTTACCATAAATATCCTCTAAAAGATGTAGCAGTGTCCTCTGTCTTTGAATTACAAAACTATACTGATCCATGCACTGGCTTTCTTGTCATGATGTACACTTGTCATATTAAACCAATTATGAGATAAAATAAAGGCTGATTATCTATACCAACAAATGTTCGACTGCTCTGTGATCATTAACAGATGCGAGTGTCATTCACAATGATGCACTTATTAACCTTAACGTCTTAATCTATCTTTCCGATCGAACAAGTGGAAATGACATACTGGCCACTGATTTTTATTATCATAACACACCTTCTGATGTACTACAAGAGCAATTTATACAAGCGTATATCTCAGCATCAAATGGTAGTCAGAACTCACAGTCTCCAATTGGAGAAAATTGGATTGCCTCTAATTCATACTCTTATCAAAGGGCTCAGAAGCAACGCTCGAAAATTGAACGTCTTGAAGCGGAAAACGTAAAATTGAAGAGAATAAGTAAGACGTTGTCCCACGAGATCAAAGCGAAAACAACACTTTCGCAGTTGCAAATTACTGAGTTGAGAGAAGAGAATAACAAATTGGCGATAACTTTGGCAAACAAGGATGCTGAGATACAAGGAACGTTTTTAGAACTTAGCCGTTTAAGTGTGGAGTTAACGACAGTACAGAATGAAAAGAAAAGAGATGAGCTGTTTAGTACATACATACATACATACATACATGACTTTATTTAGAACACGGAGAACCATCAGTACATTTTATGAAAAAAATCTATTTACAAATAAAAGCAATTAATATAAGTTAGGAAGAAGACAAGATTGAAGGGAAGAAGGAAAGGAGGAGAGGTACTGTTCTACCTGGTTTGCCGTGTGGGAGTCGGTAGGACTGGAAGAATATAGAGATTCCAGACTTCCTTTAAACGAGGAGAGGGATGATGATAATCTAAGAGATTCAGTCAAGCAGTTCCATAGTGATGCTCCACTATAACTGAAGGAGCGCTTAAGATAATCAGTATTGGGCTTAGGAACAAATAACTTGCCATTAGAATTTCTTAGTAAATATTGACAATTTCTGGATGAAAACAATTCTTGTAAGTACTGGGGAGATTGACCATTAAGAGTTTTAAACATAACAACAGCTTTTTGCTTTTGACGGTTAACCGGCAAAGTGTTCCACTGCAGCTGATCTAGAAGTTGACTAGATGAAATATCGTAAGAAGAACGGGTAATAACACGAGCTGCTCTGTTTTGAAGTTTTTGAAGCCTATCACTTAGAGTTACTCCGAGGCCGTCCCATACTGGAGCACAATAGGAAAAGTATGGTTCAATAAAACCTTTATAGGCTTTAATAGCAGTTTCTTGGTCAATCAGCCCGCGCACCCGTTTTAAAGCTCCAATACCAGAAGAGATCTTTTTAGTGATGACCTCAACATGGTTTCTCCAAGTAAGGTTTTCATCCAGGGTTAGCCCTAGGGTTTTAGTTGAACTAACTTGCCTCACTGGCACATTGTCGACCGAGACACTTGGCTCGTAATTATTAAAAGTTGCTAAACGCTGACGTGAACCAATGATCATGAACTCAGTTTTAGCAATATTCAAGCTTAATTTGTTGGCTATTAACCATCTGTTTAGGTTAATCAGACTAGAATTCATCAGAAATTCAAGGTGAGATAAATTATCACTACTAAAATTTAGATTGGTATCGTCAGCAAACATTCTTGCGAAACCCTCATTTAGGCAGTTTGGGAGATCGTTGATATAAACCAAGAATAGCAGAGGCCCGATTATTGAACCCTGAGGAACTCCTCTGGATGTAGAAGAGATACCAGAAAACTGACCGTTAACAAAACACTTTTGCCTACGATCAGTTAAATAGGATCTAAACCAAGATTGTGCCAAGTCATCCACACCATATGCTTTCAACTTTGAAAGTAAAATGTTATAGTCAATAGTGTCAAAGGCCTTCTTCAGGTCAATGAAGACTACGCCGTTTAAAAGACCTCTATCAATATTGACACACCAGTTATTAGTTGCTTCTAGTAAAGAAGTGAGGGTGCTGTAATTAGACCTAAAGCCAGATTGATAAGGATTGACAAGCTGATTATCAGTTAAATATGCATAAAATTGGTCATAAACGAGCCTTCCAAAACTTTTAGCAATTACAGAAATGATTGAAATAGGTCGATAGTTGCCGAGATCACGTAATAGTAAAACGTACAAGTTCCATTCAGCTTCAACTCAGACGTCGTGGATTTCAGATTCCTTAGATTCAAGGGCATCGAGTGATTAAACGACAGAGGTGGGACATAATCAAGTCGAAAATCGTCATGGGCAAGAGTCACTTAACGAAACGGCAAGTCTAACTGATATGCCACATACCGCTGTAGATGGATGTATCTATAACAACTAATAACTCTTGTTACTGCGAATATCTCACGATCTCCTGACGGAAGATGTCCTCAAACTAAAACAATGGGTGGAAAGTCGATTTCAAATCGACACTTCTGGAAGTGTGAACGCAATTCTCCTGGAACTAGATCGTAAGAAAATCATCACGATTACCGATCTGAGTCGACTGAAAAAAAATAATTTGAAGATATCTTAAGATATGATTATGTGTATCCTATTGACAATTATCTTCTTGGGGAGTATACACAGCTAAAGATTCCCAAGCCTGGTGAAAGATCATTTAGTCGAGGATGGAACTCCCAGAATGGACTGGCCTCTCAGCGGTTTGGTCATCTACCATCAGCACAATGGCCATCACGTTTAACAGCCAGAGGGCATTCCACTGGTTCAGCAGACCAGTCAAGGAGTACTGCACTAGGTTTTCAAAAGCAATTTCAGGTATCACGGGCAAACTCGAGGAAGATTGTAGATACTGCGGGTATATCGAGTTCCACACAACGCGCTACCCAACGATCTGTTGCTCGAAATGGTCCTAGCTCGCATTCACGCAGACCTCATCCTCTGCCAAGTACGTCAACTTTATCTGGCAAGGAGACTTTAATCAGCAGTACTGCTTCGCAAGGTATAGTAGTCACTGATGCTGCAAAACGAGAGGATGCTGGTGGTAGGTTAAATACACGGCTAAAAACGCACAGGTGTTCCAAGTTGATATCGACAGGCGTGAACAATGTTGTGCGGCCACTATGAACAAGTTTTCAACCATGTTGTTCCAAGTTGTTACAGTTGAACAATGCTGTTACAACATGTTGACAATACTGTTCATAGTGGGCCGCACAACCTTGTTCACGCCTGTTGATATCAACATTGAATGGTGGGAGGAAAGGGGGAGGTTTCCTAAATTTACGATAATATTACGACATTTTGACAAGTAATTCGAAGTGTTGCAGGTGCTTTGTCCAGGATTGTAGCTTCTAGGAAATCGTACTCATCCAAAGTGATGTTTAGATCCTTCCGTCTGGAGACTTAGTATGAAGAATCCCTCTAAGATAAACACGATGCCCTGTCATTCATCTGTTTGCATATTTTGTAGTGTATTTATTAAGTTTATGAATTTCTTCTCCTACAGTTCAGGCCAGCGGTTCAACAGTACGTGGCGATCAAGTTAATGCTTCACGTAATTCAAACCCTGGAAGCAATGGACAGAAGTTGTCAAAATTCCAACCACCTGATGCGGATGAGGACGACCAATGGTTATGCAGTCATTACAAACGACGTTGTTACGTCAAATTTGAATGTTGTAACAAGTTTTGGCCATGTCATCGTTGCCATAACAACCAAAGCACATGTGGCAGGAGGACGCTCAAAGCACGTGACACGAAACAGCTTAAGTGCGCTGCTTGCGGTCTAGAACAACCGGTATGTTGGCAATTAAGAATTAGTTTCCAACATTCGTTATTCAAGCGAATTAGGTTGCTAACATACGACCACCTTTTGTAGGTAGAAATTTAGTTCTTTAAATTCCTTTTACTTAAATTTCATGCAATATATAGCCTAGCTAGATTTAGCTAGCTTGCGTTATAGCCTGCCAATGCTTTCCTGGTTGAAAAATTATTGTTACAACATTTGTTACACGGTTATTCAGTTATCGCTCAAAGGCTTTCAGACATTGGCAAGGGAAGGGGGGGGCAGCTACCTCCCTGCCTGCCCCAAGCCTGCTTCCCTCCTGGTTGCCCCCCCCCCCTCCTGGTATTGCCACTGATTCGACTTTAATTCAGAAATAGTCTATTACTGTATAGTTTCCACTTTTATGTTAATGTCCTTTCAATTCTTTATTTCAGTTTGCACATTACTGTTCAAAACGCAACGCAAAATTTGCGAGATACTTTTGTGGTTTGTGTAAACACCTGACAGGCACTGATGATAATCCTTACCATTGTGAAAAATGTGGTATTTGCAGGTGAGATACCAGGGTAATGCTCACTGCATGTGCCTGGTTTCGAGCAAAAAATAAAATTTTTCAGCAGAGGATTTTTACAGCCAGAGGACTTCTTTGTTCACATGAGGTCCTGTCTGTATAGCTCGGACTGAAGTACAGTTGAATTTTGCCATTAACTAATGTCATAAGCTTAGTTTTGAACCTTTATAGCCAGAGGAGTTCTTTGACCGAGATCAAATCTCGTTTTCTGAATACATCTGATTGTTTCTGAACTGTAGTTTTAACGATATTTCGCAATTCCATAATTTCAAAAATTTCAATATGCGATCACTTCGAGTTTGTTAACTGGTGTGTGTTCGAAATTTTTATTTTAGAATTCACGGAGATCGTTCATTTCATTGTGATGTCTGTGGTGTGTGTTTGGATGTTCAACTGCATGGAAATCACAAATGTCGCGCAGGGTCTGCACATGATGAATGCTGCATTTGTTTGGAGGTAATGTATCAATTTGAGGTTTTTATTAGCAATGAATGTGTGGAATTCATAGGTGTCTTATAAACACTAGATAGCGCATCGCTTTTAGTAAAATTGAAGCCAAGAATATTCCAGCGGTTAGCCCCATTTGAATAGATGGCGGCCATTTGGAGTTTCCCACTCGCTAATAAACGCTTAAAAAACAACAACGTTCATCATTTGACTAGTTTGAAAATGTATTAGGAATATAGTTTAAACTTAATGTTTTTAAAAGTTCCCCGTTTAATTTAATTAAGAAATAGAAAACATACGAGTTTTCTCATTTCATGGGAATATCCTGAGTTTGCAATCACGGCTTCAATTTTTGGATTGCAGAATAATTAGACGCACTATCTAGCGTATATAAGATATCTATGGTGGAATTTCGTAGTCGAATTTTCGATTTCATCTTTATACAGAACTAGCTTGAAATTTCTCGTCTAAAACGAACCATATCGCCAAAATATTTGGTAGCTCGAAATATCGAGAAGCGTAATTCATTCTTTTTCAGTGACTGTGGTTGTCGCAAGCAAAGCTTTTTCCGCGATTCGACAACGCGGCGCGATTTTTCAGTTTTTGAAGGATAATAAAGCAGCCAATAGCAATGAAAAGAAATTTTAAAAGATATGTAGACCATATAACTCAAAACGTTATAGCGCTTCTAAATATTTGGAAAACTTTAAATAGGATCAAAGTTATCGGTCAGTGAAAATCGAAAAATTGCGCCGCTTTGTCGAATCGCGTCTGGTGTGTCTCGATCTTTACACCACGGTCGACACTGCACGCCCAAAGCATTAACTTTTACATTTCTATTTCTTTTCTAGGATGCATTTACAGGATGTCAGATCTTACCTTGTTCCCACAAAGTACACAAGGAGTGCGCAACGCAAATGATCAGAAGTGGAATGTGAGTGTGATGGCTGAATTTTAATCACTATTGCATGTTATAATATAGCATTTGTAAATTCTGAACGCTGATTGGCTAAGAGCCCTGTTGATATAACTCCATGTCAACACGGGAAATTTTCCGCCGTTTGTAATACGGAAATTGTTCTTATTCTTCGGGCTTTTGACATTGCTATATTATAAAACAAATATAAAACATTTTTTCCGTATTGATATATAGTTATATCAACACTCGTGGAAGTTGGGAAAACTCGAAATTGTGTGAAAACACTCCGCCCTTCGGGCGTCGTGTTTCCACACAATTTCTCGTTTTCCCAATTTCCACTCGTGTTGATATAACTGTATATCAACACGGAAAATGTTTTATATTTGTTAAATCTTACACATGCAAATTTGTACATTCTTGATGTGTTCATTTTATACATTGTAGAACTCGTTGTCCAATATGTCGGGAAAGTTTTGCACATAAACTGGAAAGAAGACCTCATCCTTCAAAGAAACGACCAGTGAAGCAATAGCTATAAAGCATTAATAGGCGTTAATAGAAACATTATCGTTGATAAAGTGATTGACATTAATCGTTGCACAACCTTGAAACTCACATGGTTATGGAGTACGCAAATCCAGTGTTCCATGACAGTCTGACCCAAAATCTCTCGGATGACCTTGAATCGATACAAAGGAGAGCAATGAAAATCATATATATTCCCTGGGATTACATACCATGAAGCACTAAGTATAACAAATGTCCAGAGATTGAAGACGAAAAGGCAGGAACTTACCAATAAACTATTCCAACAGAGACTATATAGACTATAAAGTATTTTACCGCCTCGAATAATAATAATTTCCTCTACAACATTTGAGTTCTGTGAACATGCAAGCATTTGGCAATTGGCATGGGCGGTTTTCTATGAATACCATCAATTCTTATAATTGTATAATTTCAACACGGCTCTTAGCCAATCAGCGTTCAGAATTTACAAACGCTATATTATAATGATTTGTATTATTCAAATGATGCAGGTTTACTAGCATAGCATGACCAGTTGCCATGGCTAGCTTGCCACTGAATACTGTATAGAAGTGAATTCCATTTCGGTGAATTCTGTTTCGAGGACTACATCTTTTGATTTTAATATCTTTCTTGTTCTTTTTTTTTTGTTTTAACTACGTATAGACTTTAACCACGTGCGTGTGCCGAGCCGTTTGGCCTGGAGTAAAATTTCCGTTTCTAGCCGTATATTTTCTGGAAATCTGACACTTTCAATGGAGCGTAATTAATGATAATTTTTCCAACTTAGTGATGCACCGATATCAGTGTATCGGCATCGGCTTATCGGTACTAAAATAGAAATATCGGTATCGGTTGAATTTTGTGAAATAACATGGAATATTGGTGTCGGTACGTATCAGCAAAATATCGGTGAATTCAATATCGGTTATCGGAATATCGGTGAATTTCCGAATCGGTGCATCACTGTTCCAACTAAATCTTAAGTTGAGTCAAATAGGTTTGACTCCTAATTACGTACGTAGTCAAATAAAAATGTATTTTTAGTGACTCGGCCGTCCGTCGCGCACAACAAGCAAAGTGTTAAAATGCGTAACATTTTGAATTACTACTGACAAGTTTATTTCAGATTTGCGGTCATTAAGGACCAATATAGTATTTGAAAACCAACCTTCTTCTAAACTGAAAACTATCCTTCCCAACCCGCCAAATTGTACCAATCAATTACTAATCTATTCATAGCCCCCTCCCCCCCAACAACCTAGTTACCCGATATCACAACCAGGTCAGTATTCTGTGTCAAACATTGCATGCCTAGTTGCCAGATGTGAACCAAGTAGGTTGTGTCAAAACTATGCTTAAGTTGACACGATGTCGCAATCAGGTATACTGTGTAAAAACTCGACTAGCAAAGGCCCTTCCGACGATGGGACGTCAGGTAGTTGATTCCCTCTCAAACCGCAACTTTCTGATTGCATTAACCAACGCGGAAGCTCATAATAAGGACTGGATGCATGAGAGCACTATGCCTATGGCACTGTTAATTTTTTTTGGTACAAACTTCACATACCCTTGGCTTGAGGTTCCCTGTAGAGTTTCAAAAGCTTTTTTCCGAGTCTTCTTTCCCCACGGAATACTGATATAAACCATTCGGCCAAGATCATCCGTCAAATGTTACTTTTGTGATAGCCACGTTCATCAACGAAGTCATGTATGTATTCGTTAGAGTAATTGTGAAATATAGTAATCTATATTAAAGTTGATTGTGAAATATAGAGGTACGGTAATATGGCGCTAATAACCTTTTCGTGCAGCTGAGCGCTGACGGCCATGATTTGCAAACGCGTCCGCCGGTCAGTTTTATGTCATGCACTGGCTGCTGTATAAATAGCAAGCGTGTAAACATAAGCCGTATTTGCCGTAATAGCTTGAGCAAATATTAAGCAATTATCACCAAAACGAGCTAGATGAAACCACAATTGAAACCATCACACCAAAAATCTGTATCGTAAATGACTTTTAATATTTCAAATTTGAAAAAGAACATGCAATTTAAGGTGGCTAGCTCCCTACAGTTTATACTAGAAAATCGAAGACCTCCGATTCAGACCCATTTTTTCGACAATTCCTATTTGTTAATAGGCAAAGAAAGTCCGACTAGAAAATTAATAACTACAGAGTTGGATTTTATCGAAAAAAAAGGAAAAGAATCGCAACTGCCGCTGTTGTGGCAACAATGACGATTCAATATGGCTGATATTTAGGTCGGTTACCTCCATTTTTTATTTTATAAAAAGAATTCGTTTAGTATTTTGAATCATTGTTATGATTTTTAAAAAAATTTGTCATGCGAAAAAAATTGTTACGAAGTATTACATTTTTCAATCTTGAAAAATTTTGGCATTACAGACTTTTTTAAAATTATCATTAAAATGATTCAAAATACTAAAAGAAATCATGCTATAAAATAAAAAAATGGGGTCACTGACTTCCAAGTTAAATTACTTTAATTTAAACCGATAATATCCACCATATTGGAACGTCATATATTGTTGCCATAAGAACAGTTGTTAGAAGTAAGTTTTTAAAAACTCAAAACTCCTTAGTTATTGTTTTATTCAAGTCAGATACTGTTTATTTTTCAACAAATATGTAATTGTTGTCCATAAATTCATGTCCAAATCAGAAAATCTTCCACTGTTTGTTAAAAAGTGTAGGAAGTCGGCACTATTTAACCACAAGTTAAACCCATAGAAATTATAGATAAGTCGTATAGAGTGAAGAAAAACGAAACTCGACGATGAATAAACTATGATTTTGTAATTTCATAAGATATTAGCAAAACAGTGACGTTCAGAGCATGCAAAAATGTTTTATGAGTAAAGTATATTTACGCGAAACTACTTTGTTTTTACAAGGCTGCACGATTTTCACCGTTTTTGTAACTGCACATTTGCTTTGTGCCTTCAAAGAACTTAATATTTCAAAATCTATCCCAAACTACAAATTAGAAAGCAAGACAAAAAATTTTGACGATGAAAAGCTTGCACTCCTGGTCAAATTCAACATGGCGGATTTATAAATAAGGGCACGCATGAGAAAAAGTGGAGACATGATTCGTGACCAAGTACACATTCTATATCTATTAGTGAGCTTAAGCAAGTGACGTTTTTGGCACGAACGGCATGAGTAACGTCAGAAGACTGGGTCAAGGACTGTGATTGGTGAAAAACGTCAACTTTACTTCCGGTTGACGTCCGTGTTGTCAAAAACGTCTTTTGCTTAAAGGGGCAGTATGATTAAAATTTTTATTTTCTTAAACGAAAGTGCTCGTAAAACTGTATAATAACTTGTTTTGAAGATTTTTGTTCCCATGCTTAGTTATTGAGATATTTCATTTTGTTTGTAACCATGTGACGTCATCTACTCAATTACATATATAATGAGATATCAGTAATTGTTGTGTATCTTTGCTATTTTTATCAAAATATTTCGAATGATGCGGCGCGTTTGTTAATTTAACCTGCATCATTAAACATACTGTGTTTTTTAACAAATCGATTAAAAATAGCAAAGATACACAACAATATATTACAGATGTCTCATTATATATGTAATTGAGTAGATGACGTCACATGGTTACAAACTAAAGAAATATCTCAAGAACTTGGCATCGGAACAAGAATCTTCAAAACAAGTTATTATACAGTTTTACGAGCATTTTCGTTTAAGCGTTGGTTTAAGAGAATAAAATTTTTGATCATACTGCCCCTTTAAACAATTTGAAATAAAAAGTTTTTACAAGATCGCTTGATCTCAAAGTTAATTTCTGATGTTCAGTTTGTGATAGTGATCCAGATTCACCCCCCGTTTCTTCTTCCAGTGTCGCGACTTGCTTTTCATTTTTCTAGCCAAGTCCCACATCATTATTTCCTTAGCGTTCATATGATAAGTAAAGTTGTTCCCCTGGGGGGCCCGAGGTACCTTTACACTAGTTAATGTTTCCAATATGATTTGCGTCAACATGATTGAGTGCAATGTCCGATTGTCAATAAGCGTTGCGGGTATCATATTCTTCTCTATCAAAAGCTTCATTAAATCCAAAGTTGCCAAATTTACGATGTCTCTCCAAGTCATGTTCGTTTGATCTGATCAAACATTTTAAAAGGTACTGGGTTTTTATAGATTTTGCTCACATGACAATTTGCATTGTGTTGACGCTGTACGTTTTTATAGGTTACAATAACTGAAAGGTCTCGTGTTTCAACGCCCGTTTGTGGTCCACGCAAAAAAGGTTTTCCAATTGTCCACATTATACTTGATCAATTCGTGCACTTTCATTTCGCTCAAACTTCTAGTAAAAGCTTCAATGATTTTCGCTTCCGAGGCTTTTTCCAAAGCATATTCAAAGTATAAACATAACTGTAGGTCCCTTTCCTTCGTAAGACATTGATGATGCGTTTGGGGCAGACGTTCTGTCATGCATCCGTTACAATTTTCAACAACGAGCTGAGAGATGATACGAGCTATTTCTTCAGCTGAAATTTTCAAAAGTTTCTTTACGATAAGCTTTTGACGATGATGGAGAACTAATTCCTTATTGTCAATGTCGATAGGCTCAGAACGAAGCATGTTTGATCTTTACTTGACTGTTGGCTGTTTCTTTTAAGTGCAAAACATTTAAAGTCGCACGTACCTATAAAAAACTTTTCATAATAGAGCGTACGTCATTTGGACACACTGCCAGCAAAAATCCGAAGATTAACAAAGATCACAACAGACAGAAAATGTTTAAAATCGGTATAAATGTTGGACGAAATTATCTCAATGTTGAGGGACATTTACAGGTGGGATACAGCAGTAAAACCATTAAGAACGACAAACCTATCGAAAATGCCTCGACAAATGATGAACACTGTATTCAAAATGATAGTATTCAAAACGTCGAAAAGGAAGCAAAGTTTGCGATAAGTCGTAAGAAAATTAATGAATGGCTGATGAAACAGGATGCGTCTACGTTACATAAACCTATGCGTCGTCACTTCAAACGAAATCGCGTCATCGTAGGCGGTATCGACCAGCAGTGGCAAATGGATTTGACAGACATGCAGTCCATGCAAAAAGTTAACGACGGGTATCGTTAACTGCTCGTGTGCATCGATGTCTTTTCCAAATACTCATGGGTAGTCCCGTTGAAAAACAAAACGGGTCCAACACTGGTCGAAGCTTTCAAAGTCATTTTGTCGTCTGGACGCAAGCCCGAAAAGATCATGACCGATCAAGGAACAGAGTTTTTAAACAAACATTTTCGAGCGTTGATGAAAGAAGAAGACATCGAACTGTATACCACGTACAACGAAACGAAAGCTTCTATCGTAGAACGTCTCATTCGTACTCTGAAGACCAAAATGTGGCGTTATTTTACTGCCAAGAAAACCATGAGATACTTGGACATGTTACCCGATTTGGTATATTCTTACAATCATAGTGTTCATCGTAGCATAAAGACAAAACCCGCGGAAGTAACTGCTGAAAACGTAAAGAAAGTGTGGCATATTGCAAAAGGTGATCAAAGAAGTCGACGTGTACGAAATTGAGAAAATCTTGAAGAAAAGTGGTAGAGGCCATAACGTACATTATTTTTGTGAAATGGTTAGGTACCCAAATAAATTTAATTCATGGGTACCCGCTTCTGAAATAAATAAATAAGATTTAAACCGTTGAACGTGTTGTCTGTTTGTTATTTTCATTGTAATTCACAATGAGCGGAACACATTTTTACCTCACGCTTCCTAGCAATGCATCCTTGGATATCTTTCCCGATAACAAGACGACAAGTTGTCGAGTCAAATTACCTCAAGCTATTAATTTGAGTGGCGAATGGGAAGTGGGTTTGTCTTCGATAAACTACCCTCGGACATAGTACACTCTTGGTAATAATTTTGATACCCACATTTATACCAGTGATCAAAGAGGACTTTTCAGTGCTACCATAATCGATTATGGCTTTTATGAAACAATGTCTGATTTAGTGAAATCTGTTAACAAAACTTTGGCAAAAGATGTGAGCGATAACATTAAGTTGACATTCAATGTTCGTACAGAAAACGTTACGGTCCATTTAAAAAACAAACATCAATTAGTTGTAACTAATAAAATGTCAATCGTGTTGGGGTTTGGTGGAAAAGAAACGAAAATAGTGAAGACAACAACAAGTCCTTACGCAGCTGACTTAATGGTTTTATGGCGATGTATGTATATTGCGATATTGTGTAACCTGAAATTGTCGGAAATACCAGTGCCAAATTACTCAGAAGCATTCCCGTCCAAGGAAAGTTGAAAATTGAAATTTAAAAATGAAAATTAAAGCCGTGCAAATGACTTTCAGACAAGACATAACAAAATATAAAATTTATTGGCTAACGTTTCGTTGTATTGTTCACAACATATATGGTCAGCTGTGAAATTTGTGGTCAGAGGGTGAAATTTGATGTTTAGTGGTATGGATATGAGCGAGTATTCCTGACATGGTTGAAACAGAACGTTCCTTTCCAGTCAAAGGTGAAACACCCATGTGATCAGAGATACGCGTGTGTATGTGTCGGCGAGTTTGACCAACATACAATGCACTACAGCATTGACACTTATACAAATACACCACATGTGATCTCAGTTCACCGGGAATTTTGTCCTTAACCCTTTCATGCATGCTTTTTTGCATACACAAATTAAAAATCAAAAATATTCTATAAAAGTTAACTGGTAACTAATAATTACAAAAAAAATAAAAATTTGATCTCAATGCATAAATATGACGTAATTGGAATTTGTTATTGGTGAACAACACTGTGCACGAGAGACTTGTAAAATTCACAAAATGCAAATTATTTCAAATAAAAATGCAATGAAATTGAATTTCATGGGAAGTTTAGAGAGTTGTTCAAACTAAGTTAATAAAAAAACAGGTGAAGAACTGACAGGTTAGAGGGGTTTTCGATGTTGCCTGGAGGGGGGGGGGGGTGCACTGACAATGGCTGAATTATTAAAAATCCAAGAATGTTTGTGAAAATTCTGTATAACTTTATATATTAAAAATTTTAACATGTCTGGCAACAAACAACTAAAACAATCAATTATTTCTATAAGACTATAAGAGAATGTTAGTAAAAGAGAATGATGTCACTGGCAGTGAAAGTCAGTGAAACAGTTTCGTTTCTTCAGCAAACACAGATAAATATTGCATTTTGTACACCTAACAGTTGAAAATCCAGTTTTGCAATATCTGCATCTTTGTTGCTTTTCCTGGAACTCTGGAAAATGTGCTACTTTGTCTTGATAAATAGCTTTTGGTGGTATAGGGACTGTTGGTGGTCGTCTCTGCTTGACAGGTGTTTCTCTTTCCAAGGATGGTCTACCTCTCTTTCGGGTTATATCTTTACCACATCGAATGAGGCTATCGGCTATCTGGGACTGAAATTGAATCAATTTCAGCTCGTTCTTTTTCTCCTCCCCTTCCTGCTCCATATGTCTCCGATATAAAAGCCAACCATTTGTTACTGAGATACCAAGGCAATAATAGATAATGTGCATATAGTACTTCAGAGAACGTTGAGATATGCGGTAGAGGGAAAGTAGCATGTCACAAAGGTCAACCCCTCCCATATGAATATTATACTCATGGACTGCAAGGGGCCTGTTGATCTGAATGTGCTCTTTTTCTTTCTTTGACCATCTTCTTGCTTGTGGACCAAGTTCTTTACCCACATAATTCGATACCAATTGAACAGACCCACTATCTAACCATCTAATTACTGTTATGCCACTATTTGCCTCCACAATCCAATCCATGCTACCCCGTCCATCATGTTTCAATTCCTTTTCACTCTTTAGATGCTTTTCTGCTCCCTTTAGCCGATCTTTCCGAATAGTTGCAACTGCCCATATTTTTTGCTTTGTCAAATACTGCAACAATTTCAGAGATGAAAAGTAGTTGTCAAAGTAAAGCTTGTGATTAACATTTGATGGCAGAGTTTCACACAGGCGGCGTACCACATTTCCACCCATAAGAAGTGAGGGGAAATCTTCATCCTGATCAGATTTGCCTGTGTAAACTTCAAAGTCATACATTATCCCACTAACCCCACACCTTGCCCAGACTTTAATTCCCCATTTATTAGGCTTTTTGGGACAATACTGTCCCAAATTTGTGCGGCTTTTTGTTGGTATTATCTGCTCATTGATAGAGTGTTTTTCTTCTTGCGGAACTTTCCTACATTTTGCTACGACAGATTCAATCACTGGTCTCACTTTAAATAATTTGTCATGCCCTGGCTGGCCTGCAGGTATGATCTTGGAATTGTCATTACAATGAAAAAACCTTCGCAGCTTCTCAAACCGAGCAACAGGCATTGTGTCTGCAATAGCTGGGATCCGGGTTTCTTTTGCCCAGTACATTCTGACTTGTGGCAACTTGATAACTGACATCATAATCAGAAGGCCTAGATATTGCTTTATTTCAAGTTGGTTAGTATTTACTGAGTTTCCGGTTTGCTGAACAGAGTACAAGTTTGTTTGTTCAGCAAGATGTTCAAATAAGTCATTATCAAAAAACATCTTGAAGTATTCTATAGGGCTAACCTGTTCATCTGGAGGTGGTGGTAATCCAGGACCAATATACGTAACATTAAATTGCACAGGATTGCATTTCCTCCAACGCACATTTGTGTCGCTTTCGTTGACATTTTGTTGCTTTTGAGCTGCTTGAGTTGAATTAGGTGTGGGGTTATTTGCACCTGGGTCCTCAAGATCACTTTCATCATCACTAGTATCATTGCTATCACTAACCTCGTAATCATCATCACCAACATTATCTTCAAGGTCTTCAGAATCACTTTCTTCTTCACTTATATTTGGATCTAGTACAAAAGGGTTTTCCACATGAATTCTTTGAATATGAGGTGCACGGCGTCTACCATAAAATGAAGAAGTTGGTATGGCATCTTTGTTGTTACTCATTATCTCTGTCTCTGTGAAAAAGAATATTTGTTATATACTATATTATCTCACATACATCAAAAATAAAGTTTCAAATAAAGTTAATAGTTCACTAATCACTATGAAGCTGATTGGGTCAAAATATGGAATAGGTAAACATCAATTTGTCAAGCAATATTCAAGAATATAAAGTGCCATAGATTGTACAACTGGCAAACATTTCATACACTCATTACTTAGCACGAAATCGCCTATTTTCTACAACTAAAAAGTAATAAGAATGGGACCACAATACAACCTTTGATGCACAATGTTGTTGTACAACAACAAATCAACTGTTGTCGTTTACAACAACTCAGACAATTGTAGCCCAAATTAGCGGTTTGGTGTGGCATAATAAAGCTATAAACAATCCCCCAAGATTTTTTAAAATTATTATTTTCATATAGCATTATAAATAAATACCATGAAACTTACCCTGTAGTTAACATTTGTCTTTCACATCCGCTACAAAAAATCATGCTCGCACGATCATATTTGACATCAATGGCCGACTAGTTTTCAGGCTCCCAAGTTGTGAGAGTAATAAAAGCTTTGCATAAATTATAATTTAATTTTAATTAATGCAGTTATGCAATCAATATGTTAATGTTTGAATTTGTTGTTGCACAACAACAGTATGCATGCTTAAATGGAACGAAATTGGAAAGACGGAAAGAAGGACGAAAGACGACACGTAAAGAAATGTGTGGATAGGCAGAAGAAAGATATTTCTGAAGTTGTGATCGAATTTGCAAACCATGATGACCAGTGAAAGGAAGACAAAAATATATAACCTTTTTTGAGCAAGTATGAACTTTATCACGAGAATTATACATTTTATCAAGAAATGATTTGATACAACTATATCCACAAGTGTTGCAGGAAAACCATTAAGAGAGAAGGTTTTCTTGAATTTTTCCATTTCCGAGTGGAAAAATACATAAGAAGAGCAAATGTTGAAAAAACGAGAAATAAGTGAGAAAAGTAAACCTTTTTTGTACAGCATTGGAATAAAACTGTCAAAATTGGTAAACAATTCCGTGGAAGTAGATTTATGATGAACCGTGGTAGCGAAAGAACCGTTAGAACGAATGACTTTGACGTCTAGAAAAGGAAGGCACGAATTACTTTCAAGCTCATGAGTAAAATTGAATGTTGTTCTTAATCCTATTGGCTTGCGACCAGGTATTATGTATGGTTTACCTAAAGTCCATAAGCCTAATTTCCCACTTAGACCTATAATCTCTGCTATAGGTACTCACTGCTACAAACTTTCTAAATTTCTTGTTCCACTTCTCCGTCCCTTCTCTACTAACACTTTTACAATTAATGATTAAGGAATTACGTAAGTTAAAAATTAATACTAATGATGTCATAATGGCCAGTTTTGACGTTAAGTCTCCCTTTACTAACATACCATTAGATGAAACTATTGATATAGTCATTAATAAATGCTTTGCTAGTGCCACACACTATCATGCCATCTCTCGCGATCAATTTAGAGCTAGAGAACTCTTAAATCTTTCGGTGAAAAATTGCCATTTTTTATTTGATGGTGTTCTATACAAGCAGGTTGATGGTGTAGCAATGTGTTCACCTTTAGGCCCATTGTTTGCTAACATATTCCTATCTTTTCATGAAAAATTCTGGTTAGCTGACTGCTCTTCTGTTTTTAAGCCTATATTCTACCGTTGGTATGTTGATGATTGTTTTCTTATTTTCACATCACGCGACCATGTCACTCCTTTCCTATCTCAACTCGAAACACCCCAACATTCAATTTACTCATGAGCTTGAAAGTAATTCGTGCCTTCCTTTTCTAGACGTCAAAGTCATTCGTTCTAACGATTCTTTCGCTACCACGGTTTTTTCGCTACCACGGTTTATCATAAATCTACTTCCACGGGATTGTTTACCAATTTTGACAGTTTTATTCCAATGCTGTACAAAAAAGGTTTACTTTTCTCACTTAACTCTCTTTATTTCAACATTCGCTCTTCTTATGTATTTTTCCACTCGGAAATGGAAAAATTCAAGAATACCTCTCTTAATGGTTGTCCTACAACACTTGTGGATAGTTGTATGAAATCATTTCTTGATAAAATGGCTAATTCTCGTAATAAAGTTCATACTTGCTCAAAAAAAGGTTATATATTTTTGTCTTCCTTTCACTGGTCATCATGGTTTGCATATTCGATCACAACTTCAGAAATTTCTTTCTTCTGCCTATCCACACATTTCTTTACGTGTCGTCTTTTGTCCTTCTTTCCGTCTTTCCAATTTCTTTCCATTTAAGGATAAAATTCCCGGTGAACTGAGATCACATGTGGTGTATTTGTATAAGTGGCAATGCTGTAGTGCATTGTATGTTGGTCAAACTCGCTAACACAATCACGCGCGTATCTCTGAACACATGGGTGTTTCACCTTTGACTGGAAAGAAACGTTCTGTTTCAATCATGTCAGGCATACTCGCTTATATCCATACCACTAAACATAAAATTTCCCCCTCTGATTTTAAATTCCTTTCCACTGCTAGTTCTGAAGCAGATTTACTCATTCGCGAAAGCCTTTTCATATCCAAGCTTAATCCTACTTTAAATGCTAACATTAGGTCAACTCCTCTTGAACTTTTCTAATGCTTTGCTAGGTCTCTAATTACTAACCATTATTTCTTTAATTTACTAATACTATTACTTTTAATAACAGGTAAAATATAAATAGGTTTAATTGCTCTGAAGATGTTGTGAACAATACAACGAAACGTTAGACAATAAACTTTATATTTTGTTATGTCTTGTCTGGAAGTCATTTGCTGGGCTTTAATTTTCATATTTAAATCCTTACGTACGCTATTATTTGGATCAATAGCAAGCGCATCCCGATGCCTGTTTTCTCAGGTAGCCCTTGGCAAGCCGGTTATGGTCACCAGATGGGCGCTGGTCACCACACGATATATAGATATATAGATAGATATATAAAGATATATATAGATAGATATATATATAAAGATATATATATATATATATATATATATATGAAGATATATATATGAAGATATATATATATATATATGAAGATATATATATATATATGAAGATATATATATATATATATATATATATATATATATATATATATATATATATATATATATATATATATATATATATATATATATATATATATATATATAGGATGAGCCATGCCGCTTAGGCATTGCGTACGCTCACTGCTTGCAGTTTGAGCGCTCTGGCATGGTTTGATGTCCCACAATCGTGAGGCATCAAAGGTAACTATAAATAAGAGTTACTTTCATCCTGCTCATCAGTACTACACTGATGAGGCCCATAAGGCCGAAACGGTACCGTCTGTAGTTAGATATCGCTCTATGGTTTTTAGGTCATATTGAGCGCTCTACAGGATGAGCCATGCCGCTTACGCATTGCGCACGCTCACTGCTTGCAGTTTGAGCGCTCTGGCATGGTTTGATGTCCCACA
>CACRXK020008876.1:0-20090 GCA_902702795.2 Paramuricea clavata | reverse complement strand
TACTACCGTTCGAATCAGCGTGAAAAGTTGTATTTACAGATGTCAAATGTATTACTAAACAACAGTATTCTAGCGATTTATGGCCTTTGAAAGACAAGCGAAATTGTATTGTTCCGCACATCGCTCACAATTATTAAACTAATTAAAAATGCAATACATTTGACCCTGACATAGAATAGGACCCTGATAACTTCGTATTGTTGCAGGTTTTATCTTTTTCGGCCGTATACCAGTGGCTAGTCTCACTTTTCTCTTTATTTTGTTAGTAGTTTAAGCCCAAAATATTATATTTTGAAGGTTTTAATGACCTTTAATGTGCAGTTTTAATAAGCGAAATTCTATTGTTGACAAATCGCTCAAAATTATTCAACTATATTCTATAATTAAAAGTGCAGTCCGTTTGATCCTTGATAATTTCGGAATTGTTGGTTTTCTTGTTTTCGGCCGTATGCGAGTGGATTCGTCTCACTTTTCTCCTCAATTTGATAGTATTTTGAGCCAAAAAATTTTATTTCGAAGGCTTTAAAACGCAGTTTTGATCCTAACGTACGGCCAACTGACGGCCGACAGGAGAATTATAACTTTACTTGAGTACTTGACTTGTGCATGTAGGCGGAAACGCCGAAAGTTTTCATTTGTAAGCGGGGCCAGCGGGCACCGCATTTTAGTATTGTGTCTGTTTTCATAGGCGTACCGGGCGGGGGGGGGGGGCGTACCAGTCGGGCAATTTTGGTTTGCAATAAAAAAAAATGGGACAAATTCTGTCAATTTTGTCTAAAATTAAGTCAATTTTTTGGCAAATTTTGTGATTTTTCGAAAATTTGTGTTATGTTCCGAAAAATATTGGTTGTCCGGAAAATTTTTTTGACCCCTAAAATGGTACACTGATTTTTCTTATTTTCGAATTTAAAGTTCAAGAAATTTACTACTAAATGGTGCCGGACGGCTTTGCTAGCTGAACTGTAAATTTTAATGTTTGTGCAAAGTACTTGACTGTTTATTATGCAAGCTTTGTAGGCCTATTTTACCGATGAAATCGACATAGATCTTTACGTTCTTTTAAGCACGTGACGAATTAATTAGTTAACAACACATTAATGACTTAAAAGTCTAAATTTAAGATTCAATCAGAAGGCATGGCATATGCTTTTTAGAGTTTTCAGAGCTTTTTGCGGAATGTGGCGTTTCGAGAGCTACAATCTTTACAGAAAGTATAGTCAAAAACTACTGGTTATTTGAAAACTGTAGTTCGCTACAGTAGTGAACTACAACTACTTCTTTACTACCCACCCTTGATTTTTCATCATGGCCATGGGGGCAATAGGTCTTATACGCTAAAAAAATTCCGAAAGAATAATTAATAATGACATTCTAGAAGTCGCCCATCAATTCAGGTAAATACTAGATTGTAGTTCTAATTATTTTTATGTCTTAATGTGTCATGTCAGGCTTTATAAATTAACAAAAAGCAAGTTCGAGGTTGCTATGTAGAATATATTAAAATAAAAGTGCAAAATGTTTTAAAAATTATAATATCACTTGCTGCCTTAAGCCTTAAAATATAAAGCCACGTTCAGTAAGATCGGTCGATTTCGTCGTGGTATATGCACATGTGTTTTGGTTAATTTTCCTACGTTAAATCAATTAAGTGATGTAAGAATATCGGATATTTAACAGTTATTCAACGAACTCGAGTCGAATATGAGCTGATAGCCGATGAGGCGCGTAGCGCCGAATCGGCTATCGCTCGTATTCGACAAGAGTGAGTTTTATTATATACACTAAATAACACAAGGTCTGAATTCACAGACTTTGCTTTTCGGATATTTTCAATATTTTTCTATTAATTTTTATGTTTTTATAAAAAACTCTTTCGGCCAAGTATTTTTTCCAAAAACATATATTTTTAACCATTCTAAATTTTAAAAATTCATTTGCTAACCTTCAAACAATTTGTGGGAGTTTTTTCGCTGTGTTTTTAATCCTGTAAAGGCTATAAAAAGCGAACAACTTGCCATTTTCTCGTTCGCAAAATGTCGGAAATTCAGTTTGAGCCGCCATTTTGTTTTTCTCTACTAGCAAGATATGAGCTAATATCCTGCTAGTAGAGAACCAATCAGATTGCAGAGTACCTCATATCCAGACCTTGTGTATATAATAAATTTGTATATACTTCTAACAAGATTTTATCCGAACTCGAACTGAGTAAAAAAAACGGAATTGCTGTTTTGAAATTCTATTTTGGTAAAATATTAAGCTTGCATAATAAACAGTCAAGTATTTTGCACAAACAATAAAACACTTCAGCTAGCAATTAAGCCGTCCGGCACCATTTAGTAGTAAATTTCTTGGACTTTAAATTCGAAAATAAGAAAAATTTACTGCTTTAAATCCGAATGCAATAAAAATTGAAGCAAATAACGGTCTTTCATTACAGTTTATATTTACCGCCTAACTAAATGTAATTTGCTAATAAAACACAGAAAGTTCGAGGTTGTTGTGCGGAATCTAAATAAAAAGCGCAAAATGTTTTTATCAATCCTTTTTATACATCCTTAGATTAGTAGATTGGAATAGAAGCTTTAGGTTTTTAGTGCTGGACTTAGGAGATCAAAGCTATTTTCTGAGGGTCAGTTTGTAGTGATTTTAAGAAGGCCGTAAAGCGAGTATCATTGCGTATTTTTTCCTCCCCCCGCATTTCTCTTAACATTCAAAATTTCACTTGAATTTTGCACTTAAATGAATGAACAAGACTGAGAAAAAAGATCATGGTGCAAAGTTCTATATTCCGTGAGCTGTAATGTTTTAAATATGTGTAATTTTCAGTCGACGAAAAGTGCAAATTCAGCGAACACGGTCGCCTGGAGCTAAAGCGCTGTAAAAAAATTATTTTTATGAAAATTGAAAAACCAAAGTCAGTTTCATAACTCACTGGTATGTGCTATTTCACGGTAAAAGTTTGGGAGAAAACTATGTTCTGATCCGAAATGCAGTGGACCGCTTTTACAGAGACTGCCTCTTAATTGTTTGTTGTTTAATTGTTCGTTGTTCGTTGTTCGTTGTTTGTTGTTTGAGTAGAATGCATGGGAACTTGTCAATATAAATGACCGTAAATGGTTAATTATAAGCACAACATTGTTCTCATATGTAATTGAATTTCTTTGTCTTCAAATTCCAGCAAAAATCGTGAGCTTTTGACGAGAACTCGCCCCTTGGTACATTTCAATTTGCAGATTGCTTTAGGATTGACGCAGCTTGTTTTTCTTGCCGGAGGGTATGCCACACGTAACGAGGTTAGTAATTGAAACTGTTTTAAACCGCGATTATGCGATGTAGAGCTGTGCGGATAGCCGGTGTATTTCGCTATTTTTTCAGCGCGAAGAGTTTTCACCGAGCATAAAAGAACAGGTATTTTTATTTTTCCATGCACGTGTCGCTGCTTCCTGTCTGAGAAATAACAAAATGTCACCCGAAGCTAAGCAAGATTTATTTATTTATTTTCGTGCTGAGCGCAAGCAAAGACATTACTTTTGCGATAATTTTATTTCAGAATACTCTAAGACTAAAAACACTCTCGTTAAAACTTCCTCGTTGACCTAGAAATAACACAACTTGGACTAATGTCTAATTTGTAACCAGGAAAGTGGGAAACTAGTTAGATTTGACCAGGACGTCTTTGTTAAAATAACCAGACAATGTTAGGTGGATATATAACAAGGCCCCCTGGTTAGTTGTCCACCTAATACAGTCTGATTAATTTAACCAGCAAGTACTGATCAAATTAACCAGACTTTGGTAGGAAAAAGCTAAGATTAAAATAACCAGGAAATTTAACTATGAATATAACGAGTCAGTTTTTAGCGTGTATTAGAATGCGTAAACAGAAATGGCTGATTTGCTTTAGTCAGGCGTGGAGGCTGTGACTGGAGGACATCAGTTTTAGCAGAATTTACAAACGTCATTATCGCGTCTGGCGCGTGGAAAATTCATGAATTTTTTACATGCTATGACATAAAACAACACTTGTTTTTATAGCGAAACTTTCTACGTTTTAAGATATAGCTATTGTAGATAACTGTAAATATTTTGAATAAAAAGATGAAAAATAGCAATTGTAGGATTTTTTTTCTTTTGAAAATACCACAACCGACAACGAACCGAGGTCCTTCCACCCCAAAAAACCTAAACCAGGACGGAGATGAAATTCTAGAACCGCACAGCTTTAATAATACGAAGCAATATTTCGTATGCTATTACAACATCGTCGTCTTTCTTAAACTTTGTGTGATCATATGCGTTAAAAATACAACTTACCTATCCCAAATTGAAAGCTGTCGTCGAAACTTTTTAATGGATATAAATAAGTAAAATTAGTTAATTAACGCAGTCAAAAGATTTGTGATATAGTCCCATTCTTCTTTCTTTAACCCATTCTTCTTGCTTTAAACGATATATAATAAAGTTTACGCACCTTGTCCAGATTTGGAAAAAAAGTAATTGGAAATTGTATGAAAAATGTGAATTTAATATAATTTCATACAAATTATCTTTTTTTTTCATTCTTATAGGCAGCTTGTAAAGTTGTGTCAATCTTGGCGCATTACTTTTCCATGGCTGGTTTTACATGGATTCTCCTTGAAGCTGTAATGTTGTACCTAAAATTAATTTCAGGGTATGGGTATGGTTGGGAGTATGTGAGAATGGACAACTTCCTGATATTTGGTTGGGGTATGTTTTATGTCTGTAAAGATATAATTAATACACGACATCATTGTCTAGTCATTTATGATTTAAACTGGCGCCTTTCAAATGTTTAGCATATTTCAACCTTATACGGACATGAATAGAATACAGAAGAGGGGTTCTGGATCGGGTGGAGCAGTAGAGCTTCACCCATGACGTTATGAGCAGGGTTCTGGACCGGTGGTGCACGCCCATGATGTCATCTTGGGCAGATTTCATGGATCATGTGGAGCAGTACAACTGCATGCACTCATGACACCGACAGCGGAGTTCATGTTTTAACAAACGGCGGTTCAGAAACTGGAGATGCGAGTTTGGATCTCGGTCGAGACAACCACTTTTTTGTTTGTTTCTGTGCCATCAATCTTTCCAACCGGTGAAGAAACGTACAGTTTGCAGTTTGTTAAGACTCAGACCATCCTTTCTTACAAGATGGTTATCGTTGTTAAAATGTTTTACGCTAGTACTTACCTTATTTTGTTTAAAAAACGTTTACATAACTATTTACAAAGTGCAATGAAAATAAACTTGGTTAATGTCCATTGTCCCTAATTATCTGGTTAAATCTAGCCTGCTAGATTAATTGTCCAATAATTAGTTATGTAGCTGGTCAAAAATGTCCAGATTACAATAAGTGTTTTACACTTACAAGTAGAAGATAGGCCCCCACATCATTACCAATTAAAGTAAGGAGAAGTTCCTTTCGGTGTTTATTAACCAATAAGGCAAAAGGCATATATTCAAGATAGGTTCAGAGGAAGAAATTCATATCCCCCGCATAAGCAGGCTTCTGCATCGTTTGAACAGGAACCAATTTTGGTGGAGCAGGGAACGATGAAAGTTTCTTAGCCGAGGCCAGATATTTCCATACATGTAGAAGGTTAAAAGACTGATAATCCGGTTCTACAGTTTACCCCCTGGCTCCTTTGGCTGGGAAGGCGTATATAGGCTCCCAGAGATAACATACACTTAATGTGTGCACCCGAGGGAAATAGTTTGCTTTGCTTTCCCGAGAATCTCAATGTTTCCCGAGACGAAGTCGGTTTGCTTGTTGTGTATTTTTCTTCACTTTTACATTCTTTATTTGAACACAAACTTAGAAAATCGTAGTTTCTAATTATGCTACAGTAGTTGTGCCGCTATTTTGTTTATTTATGTACGTAGCCGGTCGGGGCGGGCAACAAATTATCACTTGTTTGCCCGGCGGGATACATTTCATTTATCTGACGTTACGTGACCACAAATCAGCCAATCACATTTGGTGTTCACCCTAGCTGTATAACAAGCTCGATTATATATCATCTGGGTGGGTCTCGGTGCGAACGACCGTAAAAGCCCATTTCCGAAGCTCGTCCTCTTCATCCAATATGAGAGGATGGACAAAGGAAACGTTTTCCGGTACCGTTCATGTTACCGCAATGGCAAAAACTTGACATTCTTGGCGAACACGTGCTGTTCCTCTGCAGGGGTTTTCAAGACTCACAGACGAAGCGCTGACGGTCGAACTCTACACAGGACATGTCCGACTTCGTTTGTTTAGCAGGTTGATTGGCATCGTTGTCCGGTTTGCGTGGTCCATTCTCCGCTTCAACGTTACATGGAATGGTCGTGGAGGTTTCTGCTATAGAACCAGACGAGGAGGATGAACTGATAAAACTTAAACGGTAGATAACCGAGTCGTGGGAAGGGTAGGGTACAGGACGGGGGCGGCCATTGAACCAGGAACGGAAATTTGAGGAGTTGTATCCATACTATTCAAAGGCAAATCTTCAGTAGAAGGTTCCTCGATAATAGAGGGACGCTGAGTCGTAGTTCTCTTTGAGACAATTCTTTGAGAGGTGACCAACTTGCTCACATCGAAAGAACTGGTGGTGGTGGTGGTGGTGGTGGTGGTGGTGGTGCTGCTGCTGCTGCTAATCTCGGTAAAAACATTAACGAGGTAATGGTTCATGGTTATTCGGGTTGGTACGGGGTTTTAGTAATCTCCATATGAACAACATAGCAGGAAATTGTAATGCCTTGTACCATCTCACGTTTAATTTTAAAAAAATTCCCATGCTGACTCAAACGAGTCTTCTTCGAGCATTCTCTGAAGTTCCATACACAACACGTGTCAGTTTACCCAACTGCATGTTGGAAACAGGTTTAAACTCGATTGTTGACCACGAAAACAAAACCAGCATGGAACAATTCCTCAGCATTCCGTAATGGGCGACAAAGTCTCAGCACCGGACTGCATCAAGTTCTCAATAATCTGGGGAGCTGTAGGCATTTGTTTGCAGAAATGATCGAAATATATCACATCATAGATTATTGTATTTTATATAATTTAGAATATAATACAGTATGAGAACATTTCTATATTTCTATTTTATATAAATCATCTTACCTTAAAACACAACTAGTGTGAATTTGTACCAGTGCAGGGCTACCGCAATCAGCGAACATTTCATCTATTTTAATTCCATTAACCACAGTTGGACAAAGCCACAAAGGACTATTCTTCTGATTGTCAAACTATCCGTAAAACTATAAACATGAACTTCACGGCATTCAAGTTCAACACACGGTAATCCTTCCTGAATCAAGAGCAAAAGCTGTTTTGATCCACAGTGAACAAACAGAAGCTCGTGTCCACCCGAAAACAAAGCTTTCCACGTATAGTGCAAGAATTCACCATTTTACATTTTTTTCTATAATTTTTTCTGAACCTCTCGAAACCTCGAAGTGTAAACGCAGCGAAAACCGACTGAACCATGCGGACAGCGCAGAGCGAGAAATCGATAATATGTAATAACCCGCGTTGCATACCGGCATAGCCCTCACTCCTCCTCTGATAAGTACCCAAACAATCTATATTTATAAAAAATTTCATCACATGAACGGATTTGTGAATATTGTCTACTTTATCTTGACATACACCCTGTATAGCGGGACAAAAAGCGATATCAGTGACGATATAATTCTACTTGAATATAACACGTCTTTATTTAGCGCTTGTATCTGAGAGAATTTTTCTAATAACTAATATTTTTTTATAATAAACAGGATTCCCTGTAGTGATAGTTTGTGTATCTGGTGCGATAAGGATTGATGCTTATGGTACGGATCAATGGTAACTGAAATTTTAATTTAATTTGTTTCTCATAACATTATATTCAAGTGCGACAACTTATTTTCCAAAAACTAAGGGGACGAAGTCAGGCAACAGAGGTAATTTATTATAGATTATATAACGAATGTCCAAAAAGTGAGGGAGACGCGACTCCACACTCCCCTCCACCGCCCCCCCCCCCCCAGGATTGTTGCCCTTGAGTATATTTGAACGTTTCATCATTACAATATTTAAAATACCCAACGTTTATCTCAAAGGTTGAACATACTACATTGCGTTCCACGTAATGTTTTTCAGGTGTTGGCTGTCTTACAAAGATGGATTTTTATGGGTATTCTTTGCACCGATGGTCATCATAACATCAGTATGGTTCTGTATATAACATTTTATCTCAGCAAGAAGATAGGTCTTCGAAGACGCTGCAACATCGAAACCGACTGTATATAACAGAAAGAGCGACAGCAAGGCCACAGTTACACGATATCGGATTACTCTCGTAGCGGATTACTTTCCTAATAATATACATAAAAATTTTACTCGGCTGTGATTGGTTGATTTCAGTGCAGTTAATCCAAAACAGCAGTGCAATTTTATGTAATCACAGTTCAATTTTCTGTAATCACTGTGCAATTTTTTATAATCACAGTGCAATTTTTTGTAATCACAGTGCAATTTTCTGTAATCTCAGTGCAAAAATCTATAACAAACTTATCTGATTGGTGGAAAAACAATGTGATGATAAAATCAACCAATCAGTAAAGCAGTTTAGTTTAAAGAAGTAACAAAACAAACATGGCCAAAACAAAACGAAACAAACATGGCGCCGCGCTACATAGAGTAAAAGTTGACTTCGGTATGGAAAATATGGCTTTTATCGTTTTTTAAATGGAAAAGCTTTTACCTTAAACAAGACTAACAAAACCTAAATAGTTGAGTGGAATTTTCAAGCTGTTAGCGTTGTATAATGTGATATAACAAAGCCAGCAAAATGTTGCCAGTGGACGATTCGCTATAAACGTACGTTAAAACTACAATTGTCTCGAACAATTTTATGTAAATTATTAATAAGTAATAACATGGTTATGATGGTTTCACGTGAAATTTGGATAAACATGCATTCGTGAGGTTTTGAGGTCGTTGAAAAACTCACTCGTGCATGTTACATCCAAATTGCACTCGAAACCATGCTATTACCTACTAATTTTGGTTACACGATACCATGGCAATCGGCTGCGTGGCACTGCCTAAGGATCAGTCCAATCTGGAAGTGATATGAAAATTAATCCAACACGTCCCGGGCACCGTGTAACTGGTCGAATCCGATACGTTCTACTAAATTGGCTTGGTTGTTCCACTGTCAGAAAGCGTTTCCGCATCTCAGGAAGCATTAAATCGATTTTCTGAAACAAATATTAAGATTCTTGGCCAGTTTTGAGTATCAAGTTAGTTTATTATATTTGGGCTTTTCTTTTGGATTGTCGGTATTTGTTAATTTAACCTGAAATTCAGGCCCTAATTTTGAATAGGGCCTGACACAAAACCTGTCTAGACCATGGGACGCCCACATGTTATTTTTAGACACCGTCATGCAATATGATTGACAAGTGTTGCATAGATTTCATTTCACAAAAAAATTTCAATTTATATTCTCATGAACATGTCCGCAGAGTGTGCATTTTGCTTTTTAATTAAACTTAAAAATTCAAGGTACTTTTATATAATTAAAAGTTCAGTTTCTCTATAACCGAACAGCAAACAAAGATTATAATAAGTCAGTTATGTGCACGGCTTGAATGCGCGCGCCCAAGCTTTCTCAAGGTCTCAACTTGCTGGATGCAGCTATACTCTAACCAACCTCGTACCCAGGCTATTTTCTCTTATGCTCGGTGCACGGCCACCTGCTGAGAAAATACCCTGTTATTGTCTGGTCACGTGTCTCCCAGAATCTGAGAGGCAACAATCAATTTTAATTAGGGTGGATGACTAAGAACGTTTTGTCACTGAGCAAGGAGTGAGGGAAGAAATAACGCAGAAATCATGCAGGAAATATTTACAAGAATGCATAGTTTATTTGTCATGAATGCTATCCAGTTACACAATAAGGAATATCAAATTTCATTGTGCGCAGAATCCCGGAGAGCAAAGATAGATCAGATTTCAATAGACAAATTATGCTATACCGTTACGGGTCGTCGAAGAAATCACACGTCGTCGCAAACGTTATAAGAAAATATATTGCTACACCGACCGATATGGCTGTTATTTAGCTGTTGATCTCTATCCTAAAGGATTTATTTAATACTGAGATGTGGAATTGTAACGAAATAGAGAGATCTTTTGATTTCTGAAATATCGCAAACTACAAACGGAACAAACCTTGCTTGTAAACAATGCTACTTGGACAGTCGGACTGTTATTATGTAAAAGCGCTGTGAAATTTCCAAATTCCAACATTGCCATTGACTTCACTGAAACTTGATACTCAAGAAATATGTCGAAGTATACCTACCTGTTATCAAACCTACGGTAAAATAATCCGACAATAGCCTCAAAGATAAGTCAAAGACTCTTCTAGCTGTGCGTGTATGTTTATACAAATACAAATACTGTATGTGACTGCATAGAGGGCCCCCTATACCTCTTCACAATATGCTTTCACGTAAAAATATTTTGCCTTTTCACGAGTCACGGATTAAGAAAATCATCGATCACGTTTCACGGCTAAGTAAAATAAGCCCTTCACGCTTCACGCAAAAAGTATAGGGGGCCCGATCACGTTTCACTTTGACATAAGAGAATATACAGACCACATGTATTAGAGAATACAGACCACAAATTTGATAAATAGCTTTAATTGTGACATTGGCTTTACTGTAATTTGTTGATCGATGTTCTAACAGTAATAAGCGAGAATTTGTTGATCGATGCTCTAACAGTAATAAGCGAGAATTTTTTTCTTTGTGAAAGATAATGCTAACTTTATATTATGCATGCTGGTGTGGGACACTGCATGTTAGTTTGTTTAGATATCAATATATATAATATAGTGTTAATATACATAGGAATATGTTGCACTAGAGATATAATGCCTCATTGCTTAATTCATGGAGGCCGAAAAAAAGGCTAAACCCGTGATAATCTGATTGTATATACCGCCTGATAATACGCATTTCCCTGAGGCTAAGATTTTTTGTACATTCATCTGAAAATTTTTATACTTTACTACTTGCCAACCTCCTACCCATCTACTAGTTTTAAATATGATGAACTATTGAATTAAATAGTATTTTCAAAGATAAATCATCGACAGTTTTAAAGTGAGCATTCAGTCTCTGTTTGGCAGTGGCATATTTACATTGTAATTTGTGGCAAAAAGTAACTTTTCAAAATTTTATCAATCTTCAATAAACAAGACGCGTACTATTAGTAAATCGGCACAGAATGTATCAACGTTTGCAAACAGCAAATCTAATGGCATATTTTAGAAACAGATAGAAGCTAGAGAAAATATAAAAAACGTTGACGGCGACTGACAGGTTTGATATCAATATATGTTTGAGAGAGATTACCCAGCTTCAAACTTTAAAGTATACGATTTATTTGTTTCTTGACTTGACTGTTGATAAAATGCTACAGTGTTTTCGTAATTTAAAAGCAAACAGAAGTATAAAGTAGAAGCTAGCGGGCGTTTCTAACTATGTATCGTAAAATCCCACTCCTGGTATTCGAAATTTAACGTTTTCTGTGGAAGCATGTAATTTGATACTTTGCCACTCCCCCTTGGGCAATTAATTTTTGTAGAGTCACGTGACCAGACAATACCAGGGTCTTCCCCAAAAAGACCCTGGGTACGATGATGTACTCTAACGGGCTAATAAGAGCAACAACGAAATTCTCAATCGCACCACGAAGAAGGCGATGTAGCTAGCTCAGAAAAGATCTCATAGGATCTGATAAATAAGACTTTTGCTAAAGCCAGTTGGCAGAGGAGCAAAGACATCTTAGCTGTCAACAACAAGCTTTCGAAAACATGACTAGTTTTGCTGTTCTTTCAGCGTCGTGTGTCCAAACTTCGTCAAAGATTTTGATCATTTAAAGCCCTTTCAAAATACTGTTTGTTTGATTTATTTTCTGCCATAAAGCATAAAAGAAAAGAAAATCGAAGAAATTCGATAATGTAAAATTTGATACATGCATGCGTTTGACCTTAATTGTCGCCTTGACCGAGCTATTTTAAAAACCATTGTTTATGTGAACTTGCAACCAATCAAAATCTTTCATGATGCTGCTCAACTAATCAGATTTCCCGTCCACCAGATGGACGGGAATCCCACAGTTTAGACAGGTTTTGTGTCAGGCCCTATTTATAATTAGGGCCTGAACTTCAGGTTACTGTTAATTCTGCGAATCAAGCAATGTCCTAAAATATCACCTTTTCCCCTATACTGACATTAAAAGTAACAGCGACAGTGACAGCAACAGTAACGCTAGATAATACAGCAAAAAATTCATGCAGTAACACCAAAATTAGCGAACAGTTTAGTTTACAATTCATTATTAAATTAACGAATATTTTACCATGATTGTCCATAGGTGACTATTGTTACAATTCTTACTGTGGCTCGTATCATTGTTTCGAAGTCGCATGCAGCTGGTACCAAGAAAAAGATAATGTAAGTTACATCATTTTGATAAAATGATGAAATTTTGACATTCACAATGGTTATGTTGTTAAAAATTGCCTCAATTCACTGCTAATAACATACATGAAATAAATGTTCAATTCCGATTGGCTGAGTGGAGAAAAAAGGAAATACAGTTTCAGCAAGACTAAGACCTCGATTCCCACCGTGGCCAGGCATATTTTGCAAGCTTGCCCGGTGTGGATAAATTATACACTGACTCAGAGTAACATCACAAGCATCATATTCACCTGAGTACATTACACCAACACAGAAAAAATTCATGATTACTAGATTACATCGTTATCGAAGGAACTAGACTCAGCCGAAATGTCACATACTCGAACCGACCTGACCGCGTAGCTCAGTTGGCAGAGCATTGGGCTAGTATTCCAAAGGTCGTAGGTTCGCTCCCACCGTAGCCGGGCATATTTTTCAAGCCTGCCCGGTGTGGATATACACTCAGAGTAACATCACAAGCATCATATTCACCTGAGTACATTACACCAACACAGAAAAAAATTCATGACTGTGTATACTTGACAACGGGGAAGATTTTTACTTTTTTGACGGACGTTTGGTGTTCCGTGAACTGAAAAACACCTTGAGAATATCGTAAGATGCGAGTGCTACGGCAAAACGTTTGCTTCAAACAATAGAAAAAGAAGATTTCAACCAGTTCGATTTTTCAAAGACCTCAAATAGCACTCGTTTAATTTTTTGTCGGACTCGTATTATTTTCATATAGTCTTTGAAAAACTCACTCGTCCATGTTTTATCCAAAATGCACTCGAAACCATACCAATAGTTCTATTACCTAGACAAATATGTGAAATCTGTCATATTCATCGCCTTGTACTCGTACCCGACAAAACGAGCATAGATTAATTTTGCAATATAATGTCTTGAGATTTAACAAAGCTGTAACTTCGATGTATGATGTACGTTTGGAATTAAGGTATTTTCATAATATATTCTCTAGTTCTGCCGCCTGTGGTGTTATTATTTTATTACTTACTCTTGGCCTCTCTTGGGGATTCAGTGTTATCGCAGTTAATCATGATGCCTTGGTCTGGAAGTGTCTCTTCGCAACTTTTGCTTCGTTGCAGGTAAGAGAGAAAATAACAATTCCTAAGTGTTGATCAGTTACGCAAATCATTTCACATGTGAAATTTTTAGTGGAATTGAAAAGTTGACATGTGAAATGGCCATTTCATATGTGAAATTCACAATTTTTACATACAAAAAAAGCTCATATCAAAATTAATGTCACATGTGAAATTCTTATTTCTTATGTGAAATTACTATTTCTTATGTGCATGGCGCATGTACTACACAGCAAAAAATCGTTTTCTTATTTTAAGAAAAAAAAACTTATTTCAAGATTTTTTATCTTGAAATAAGAAATATTTTCATGGGAGAATAGCGAGAAATAATTTCTAGTCAAGAAAACATACCTAGAAATTATTTTCTTAAACCAAGAAAATAAATTTTCTTGTTTTAAGTAAATAACAACAAATATATTCAAACCTTTTTCTTGAAACAAGAAATTTCATTCTCATACCAAGAAATAGTGAGAAAGAATTTCTTAAAATAAGAAATGTTGATACCTTGTTTTAAGAAAAACAAACTTGATTTAAAAAAATATGAAGAAGGCTCTGCATGAGTAACTCAACGATTAAACTGTAGATACTGTAGGTACAAATTAGTTTCAGATTCCATATAATACATTCTTTAATCCTGTTTATTTTGATATTCAAGAATTCTGTAATTTAATTTTCTTGAATTGAGAAAGTAGGAGAATAGCAAGAAAAGTTTACTTTGTGTAAGAAAATATTTCTTGAAAGATATTTTCTATTTCTTGAAAGATATTTTCTTGAAACAAGAAATTAAATTTCAAGAAATATTTTCTTATTGAGTAATCATTTTCTTACTGAGTAAATATTTCTCGCTATTCTCCCACTTTCTCAAAACAAGAAAATATTACTTGAATTAAGTAAATATTTCTTAATATGGTACTGCAAATTGCACTGATGTTGTTTGGGATTCGGTTGTCCTTAAAAACAAGAAATTGTAGGACTGCCAATCTTAGCTCGTGTTGTTTGGGATAATCAAAATCCATTAAGGGCTAAAAGGCAACAACAGCTTCTGCTATTTGACCAACATCGGTACGCAGCAAAATGTGTTTTCCAACAATGAGATATATACTTTCCTGATCAATCAGGATGACAGGAAGATTGCCAATTTGTTTCTGACAAAAGGAATTTGGACTTTCATGGTCCTAAAAAGTAAAAACAAAAGAAACTTTATACACAATTATTTAGAACAATCTATCTGAAAGGATCTTTTTGGTGTTTCTGAAGTATAAGAATACACATGCTAGCGTAGATACACTAAAATAGATCATTAGGGGCCTTCCTGCAATTCATGAACTAGTTCAATCATTTTTTTGACAACTTCGGTCTTGGAAATATAGCGGAAATCTTCTTCAATCTTTATATGTACCATTTTTACATCTGCCAAACAATACAAATATTTTGTTTATTAATATTAACAGCGCTGGAAAACTGAATTAAGCTGGACCTTCTGGGGCTTTGCAGGAAAGTTTGGCAGATATTTCTGTATTTCTGTTAACTTATTGGTTGGCAATGTGCTAGATTTTATTCTTTTACTCTGTCTATAGAAAGACATGCAGATGATTTTACCTGTCAAGGGGGGATTCTTGAAACCGTGAGAATAAAATAGCAAAGTAGAGAATGTATATTTCCAGTCAATGGGTCAGCAAGAGAAATTGGGGAAAATATTTATCATGGCGAGAAATTGTGGACATGCATGCGCACTAACCGCTTGGACTTGTAAACAAAATGGCCACCATAATATTAGAGACTTATATAGCAAAAATTATAATATGATGATATAGAAATCTCATTCGGTATCACGACATTTATCTTCAAAGCAAGCGTAAAGTAAAATATATAGCGCAATAGGCAACATATCTCAAGCGAGCCACGACGAATTCCGATTTCTTACTCTTCTGAGCTACGGACGCAAAATGTTGGATATTGTTTGGCTTGTCAATACAATATGTGTTTCTAGGGACCATTCATGTCAAATCTCTGTGATTAATACGTGGCTTAGTATTTTAACACAATTTTAGTGCAATCTCGATGTATTTTAACCGTGAAATTCTACACCGGGCACTGAAACTTGCCTAAAAGGTGCATGAACATAAACAAACCAAAGTTGGTCGTCCTTCTTCGAAATATTCCTCCATTTTGTATGCTTTAAAGATGCCTCTGCCAAAGAAGAGCTTTGTAAACATGCCTTATAGTTTCTAGGCAACAAAATTTTATATATTCGTAAACATTGTCGGCATAAAGACTTCAGATACAGGTTAAAGTGGGTATATAATTTTTTGCACAAAGGTCAGATGGGTCAATCGAGCAAAACATAATAAACACTGAAATTTTTCGGATGTCTAGCGTTTCTGTTTGCCCAGGCCAGCTAAAAATTCTTATGAATGGGGGTTTAACCATCCAATAAATAATCCTGAGTGGTTTAAAAAAGCGGTATAAGCCACTGATGGAAACCAAGACATTTATGAAGGCAGAATATATAATACTTATAAGCTCTGCCCCCTAATGTCCACAATTTCTCGCTATGTCCATTTAGTGATAAGACTCTCCCCTAGACATATTGCAAGTAAAAGGGTTAGTACTTCTACAATGAACCCATTGACTGGCAAACGTGCCATTAATTTAAGATACTTTAATTACTCATTCAGTCTGTCTTTAGCCAGAGAGTCTTCCAGCTTGTCAAGAGGAGGGTCTTGCAACTTAATGGTTTACTTTTAAAATTATAATGGACTTAATTTAAACAAGCATACTGTACTTACATAGTTTTGGACTTCGTGGAGGAGTTATTCCTTTGCTGATACCATAAGACACTAAAAAGTCAATTTCCGATAACAGGTGCTCAACACTCCCATCTGCGAACTGGCATCATGCAACACAATCGAGATTCAAGATTCTTAACTTCTTGTTTCCTCAATTATCTAAAAAATATAAATTATATGTACTGTATTATATATTTATGAGTGGGAATATTATTCCAATATTACATGTATTCAAACTTACCACAGAGCCAGAGTTTTTTCTGGCCGGAGGTGAAAAACCCTGGAGTTAGCACAGCACTAATATTTTGTAATGTAATGTTTGTTATGGACAGTTTATAGTGTGCTTATATAATTTATCTCAATTCACAGTTTATACAGTATAAAACTAAAGAGATTTAAGAGAACAAGAATATTCATACATCTGTGATGGTTTAACCTTTGCTTGCAATCACAGCAGCTGGCATGCAATTTGGGCAGGCATTTTTTAATTCTGTTTCGTCATTGGTCTTGGTCGCTACGGAGTCATATGACGTAATATGAGAAAGCGCGCGAACCGGAAGATCAGTTGTGCAAGAACCCTTGCAAGGTCAGTTACGAAGAAAAACCAGAGAAATATTTTACATTTATTACTGCAAGAACGTTGAATTATGGATGAAGAGAACAACCAACTAGAACAGGAAATCACTTCTGCAGATCAGGAAGAAGATCTACTTGCTGAAGGCGATGAAAATGTCGAGGAAAATCCAGAAATGGAAGCCGGACAAGAGCGCCTCATGGCCATGATGGCTGATATGAACGACAAAATGGATTCGTTTCTTACGCGTCTTTCCCGGGTAGAAGCTGCCCATGGAAGACCAGCAGCTAAGAAACGTCGTGTAGTGGCGAGGCCTGACAATCTGGAAGATGAGAATAACCTTTCTGCAGCAGAAAGGGGGTTTTCTGATTCAGAAAGATTAACCGACGGCACAAAAGACGGCAAAGCGCCCAAAACCCCAAACACCTCAGCAGCTGAGGATGAATTACTGAGCGAAATCGCTCAAGATTATGCCGAGGAAACACAAACAAGCGACGATGTTAGCCAGACGCTGGCAGAAATCGTTAACCAACGTTGGTCGTCAAAATTAGAAGAGCCTAAATTAAAAGATAAAATGGATAAATATGATCGGCCAAAAAATTGTGAGAAGCTCACTGTGCCGAGGGTAAATCCTGAGATTTGGTCAACACTAAACCATACGGTTCGTGGTTCAGACCTAAAATTAGTGAATTTTCAGAAAACGCTTGTCAAGGTTGGGGTTGCTTTAACGCAATCAACCAAAGCTCTGCTGTCAATGCGAGCTACACAGTCAAGTTCAGACGCTGAACATAAACAACAACTTGGCAAGCTGGTGACGTATAACACCGATGCCTTGGCAATGCTTGGCCATATTCATATGGAATTATTGAACCGCCGCCGTGAGTTGATCAAGCCGAATTTAAACAAAGAATATGTTTCTTTGTGTTCGCCTCAAACTCCCATAACGGAGCTCTTATTTGACGACGATTTACAGGCTCAAATGGCCAGTATCAAGGCCGCAAATAGGATTAGTCAGTCTACTACAAGTAGTTCGAAATTTAATCCCAACACGCGGCGCCCCTTTGAAGGTGCAAAAAACCGCTTGAAAGGGAAACCATTTGCACACAGCAGTCACACCAACGGTAAGCCTTTTTTATGGCAAAATCGGGGCAACAATTATCGTCCCTACCCGCAGAACAAACCAAAGTTCCCAGCGGGCAAGAAAAAGAGCTACCAGTGGCAGTGACTGAGACGACAACAAATTTTCCCAATATTTCGCAGGTAAACGTCTTAACTGTTAATACACTTGTATCATATTTCCAAAGTAAAGTTGCTTGCTTTAAGGCAGGTAGACTCAGTCTATTTTATAATGAATGGGAGAGTATAACCTCAGATGGTGAGGTTTTACACATGATATCCGGACAGAAGCTTGAATTTTCGAAACAACCCTATCAGTTGTACGTTCCGCGGGATAAATCAATTGTCAATGCCTGCTGGGATTCTGACCAAACACATACGTGTGAGGTAGAGATACAAAACCTGCTAGAAAAGGGTGCTATAGTACCTTGTGAACATGAGAAGGGAGAGTATATCTCACCAATCTTTACGACCCCAAAAAAGGATGGGTCATCAAGAATGATTTTAAACCTTAAAGGTTTAAACCAATTTATAGAATATCGCCATTTTAAAATGGAATCCTTCTCTTCTATTGTAAACATGGTAAAGCCCAACTGTTTTATGGCTAGTATAGACCTAAAGGATGCCTATTACTCAGTGCCAATAGCAGCAGAGCATCAAAAATATTTAAAATTTTCATGGGAGAGGCAACTATATAAATTTGTTTGCTTCCCAAATGGCCTGGCATTTTGCCCCAGGAAATTTACAAAGCTGTTAAAGCCAGTTAATTCCCACTTGCGGCAGCTGGGGCATATATCGGTCAGCCACATAGATGATTCTTATTTACAAGGTGACGATTATGATGACTGTGCCAACAATGTTTTAGATACAACTAGGCTCCTTGATTCTCTGGGGTTCATTATACACCCTGATAAATCATCATTTATACCAAACCAAGTAGTAACCATCCTTGGTTTTAAGATCAACTCAACTGTAATGAGGGTCTTTCCAACTGCAGAAAAGATAAAAAAGATACAGGCATCATGCTTAGAGTTGTTACACAGTCCATCACCCAGTATTCGCCAGGTTGCATCAGTGTTAGGATTATTAATCTCTAATTTTCCTGCTGCCCAATTTGGCCCTTTGCAGTTCAGAGATCTGGATATGGATAAAACTGAGGCACTCAAACAAAATCAAGGAAATTTTGATAGACCTATGAAGTTGTCCAAAACCTCATGTGCTGATTTACACTGGTGGATTAATTCAGCTGACAGTTTATTTAAACCTATTGCCCTCAACCAACCAGATGCTACTTTGTTCACTGATGCATCCAGTCAAGGTTGGGGTGGAGTTTTAGGTGAACAAAAAAGTGGGGGTCATTGGACTGCACTTGAAGCTAGTCACCACATTAATTATTTGGAAACGCTTGCCGTTTTCTTTGCCCTTAAAGTATTCCAAACAAAACTGTCGGGAAAACATGTGTGTGTTAGGATAGATAACATGACTGCTGTAGCAGACATAGGTAAACTGGGTACCAGTCATTCTCGCAAACGCAACACTTTAGTTCGCGAGATTTGGGATTGGTGTATTCAGCATGATATCTTTCTAACTACAGCACATATACCAGGCCTTGAGAATGAGGCAGCAGATGCAAAATCTAGAAAGCCCTTGAAAGAAACTGAATGGGCTTTAGATCGAGTAATCTATCAACAGGGTATCCAACTGTTGAATATGACTCCCGTTATTGACCTATTTGCTTCTCGACTTAATTATAAAGTTAAACCTTTTATTGCATACCAACCAGACCCTGAAGCTCAAGCTGTTAATGCATTTACAATTTGTTGGAAACCATATTTATTTTATGCCTTTCCTCCATTTAGCATAATTCCTTTAGTACTACAGAAAATTCGAGAAGAGGAGAGCACAGGGTTACTTGTTGTTCCAAAATGGCCTGCACAGCCTTGGTGGCCATACCTAATGCGGATG
>CACRXK020008875.1:683-20090 GCA_902702795.2 Paramuricea clavata | reverse complement strand
CGCAAGAGACATTTTAAAATCGTCAGTAGTGGTGAGTCTTTGTTCTCAGTTATAAAACACAGTTTATGTAGCATGCAGGACAATAATAATGCTTATATACATGTATATACTAGTAATTTATTGATCTGAATTCTGAAAAAATGCTCAACTATATCGTCATATACGCAATTGTCTAGAACCTCTTCAGCATTTTGTTTATTTTGTTTTAAAGAAGGTCCACGGTTACCTCCCGAAGAGATCATATCAAGCCAGAATGTAGGACACCCTGTCTATGTGAATTGCAATTTTCTCTGCTTCAGTGTATCAAAATGTGTTGGATTTAACTTCAGAGCGAAAACCAAAGCTATAAACTGTCAACTGACTAACACCACTAAGAAAAGGAACTATAAAGAAGCGGACGAATGGACGTTGTATCTGGATGTCGATGCCGTACGTATAAAATTGGCAAACATTAGAAGAAAAAACATAAAAACAATTATCTTGCTTTCATATTTGTTTTTTGTTACGAGAAGCTAGAATTGTTTTTTACAAACAACCGAATTTAACAATTAATTTGAGCTAGTTTCATGGGTACTGTATACTTTTCCTAGTTAAATAACTGTCTTTAATTTACTGCGGGTTAATTTAATAGCCCATGATTATATATTTTAGGCAGGCATAGTTTTTTGCGCGAGTTAATTGTTCATCCTAGCAATCTGTATACTGCAGGTTACCGATCGTTCAGGAACCAATCAAAACGCTGCATTTTGCAGATGAACCGCCTTGGCGTAATTAGAATAAGAATTATTTATGTGTTTCGCGGGTATTTGAAAATTAATTTTCTTATGTTATAGGCAGAAAATGAGAAAAGATCTGCAGGTATTCCATGATCACGTGCTGAGTTCTAGACCCGCTCACTGAAGGTTGTTGCCAGGGTATTAATTTATCTTGAATTGGGAGATTATATTTACCCTTCCGAGGTCTCAGTAAATAAGTGTTTTGTTATGTAGTGTCAAAGTATCATGAAATAATTCACCGGTTATTGGAGTACGTGAACTTTGAAACCAAAACTAGATAAATGGATGCCGTAAATGTTTAATAAAAAACGTTTAATAAAATGAACCCTGTGGAACTTCACTGTTTGCACTCATTCTATTATTGACCGGTCAACAATTGTTTCATTGTTGACCGGTTGCCCTCTCATCAAAGCAAGCAGTGAAGATGACGTTTTGTGGACCGGCACGTGATACGGTTTTGACGAATCGGCAAACAGGAAAATTGAACTTTGACACTTGCTACGTAACAATTTAGTTTAACTAATTTGGGGGCCATTGTGCCTCATAGCGTTCGTGTACGAAAAGCAAAAAGCTTTAAAAATCTTATGTTTTGTCATGTGCTGAAGACTACCACAATCTGATACAAACACACTTTCTAAATCAGATCCCCCCTCGGAGATCTGAGGTTCGTGTCGACAAAAACGTCGTTTGCTTAAGCTCCCCAATAGCAATTATACTGAATATTCCATCCAGTCATTATCCAATGATCGAGATGCTCCTTTGTCGTTTCATCCAATTAAAAGTTATTACACTTCCAGAATTTGCAGTTTGAGTGCACACGAAACAACTAGAATTCAAGGCTGACGTCGTGATCCTACTGCATGTATAAATTATAGCCAATATTTTAAAATTCGATAATCATGGTCTGTTCCGAAATAAAAATATATTACAAATAAAACACCTGAAATGCCATCCGAAGATGATCATATACATAAGGGCCGTTAAGGTAATTACGTGTTTTTTATTTAATCATTTTTCCTGATATAAGCTTGAGGGCGATTGACGTTCATGCATTACTCGTTACAGACGGTCTGTATGGCTCAGAAATTTTGAATCAGCAGCAAAACTACATTGTTCAGTTGGAGGAATGGCTTGGTGGCGCAAAGTCGTGGAAGTTATGTTACCGTGCTACGGATCATGGTTGGACAGCATCTACCTTCCATTCTCTGTGTGATTCTAAGAAACCGACTGTCACCATCATCCGATCTCTATCCTACATCTTTGGCGCATACAGCGATGTAGCTTTTGGAGGTTAGTTTATCATGCACCGTGTATTTTATGTCTATTTTGAAATAAAAATCATGTATGATTCAAGCAATTTTGTGTTGAAAATTATGCATCAAACTTCTTCACAGAATTTTATCGATCTCCAACTTTCTTTGTTTCTCGTTCTACCATAGGTTCGACAGGTTTTAGAAGAAGTACCAATGCATTCATCTTCTCCTTCGTCAACAAAGACAACCTCCCACCCTTCAAATCTCCTGTCTACAGATACAATGGATATGCTTTATACACTAATGCTGGTTATGGTCCCACATTTGGTAGAGGTAAAGATATTTGTACTTCAAATAATTCCAATGCAAATACTGGTTCCTATACAAATCTTGGCCGTACCTATCGACTACCAAGTGGGTATCGCTGGAGCTCGACCAAGTCGAGGAGTCTTCTCGCTGGCACTTATAAATTCACACCTAACGAGGTTGAAACATTTTATCTTAATTAACTTTTGATTAAATTTTCATAACGTAGTTTTGCATTTAGAAACACAGCAAGATAGCAAAGAACGTAAATGAATGCACTGCACATCAGTGAAATTAAATACGAGTACTGTCAAGTATACAAGTATTTTATGTCACTGTACTATAGCTACTGAAGTAATTTGAATGAATAATAATCATTGTCTCAGATATATAAACGTCTTCAGTTTTGACTGATTACTAATATATTTGCCAAAAAGCCCTGGTTTACTTGCATGGTTTCACCTCACGTCATCAGCACTATTTTTAGACGAATTTGTCAAACACAATTCCTTGCTTGCATGCATGCAATCCATCCATCCATCCAAAATGGCAATATAGCTCAGTGGTTGTAAACCATAGATATGTTATATAAGATATCTAGGTTGTAAACCAATTTTTGCTGTTTTTGTCTTATTATTTTTAGCATATTGAAGAAATTTTGACCACAATTTAAACCGCACTAGCTGGATGAAAATTTTTTAGCGCCCTGAATATCATCAACATCCAATATTTCAACATGGAAAGATATTATTATTCACCACCTTGTATGGTCCACAACTATACACATCAACTATAGCAACCTACCAAAATTGTAAACGAATCACTACGAATACAAAATGACTGTACAACATCATGACCGCGGAGAGTGTTTGAAAGCGGGGCTGGGGGGGGGGGGCACGCGAGTGACTGAAGCCTAATGCGGTCGGATTATTTTAACCACATATTATATATGTCAATTGAATTTTTTTCTTTTACTCTGTGAAAAACTGCAGGGGCATGTATGGTACCCCTCCACGGCTCCACCGTCTCTCTGAAACGGCGAACTTACAACGTGACGATCCGTTCGTAAGAGCATGCAGGGGCGTTACCTGAAGATTCTTCTAACAACGTGAGAATATGATGACATATATTCATTATCATATAATTAAACCCCACACAGTATTGTTAAATTTGACAATACTATTGAACCTAATCGGCTGAGCCTATTCGAGTGCCTCAACTTGTACCATGATATTTCTTTCGTGCCAAGTCATACAAACTCAGAGTCTATTTTATAACTCCGCAGCGTTTCCCAGATAACATGGACATTTGAGTAAATTTTGTATGTTTTTTTTCATTGAGTGTATGTTATTTTGTCTATTTTCTTACCCTTAAAAATTGTCATTCCATATTTTTGTTGCTTTTTCCGGGATTTTTTAGTACAGAATTGTTCAACAAGTCGTCCAAAAAATCATCAGACACTTCGGCAAAAGTGCAAAACGCGAATTTTCCGCCATTTTGAATTTTCTATTAGTAGGCTATCACTAATAGCCTACTAGTAGCGTAGCCAATCAGAAGGCACGAAATGTGATAGCCTACTAGTAGGTTTATACTAATTAACAGTTATTCTACGAACTCGAGTGGAATATGAGCTGATAGCCGATGAGGCGCGTAGCGCCGAATCGGCTATCGCTCATATTCGACGAGAGTGAGTGGAATAACTGTTTTATTATATACACAAGGTCTGAATTCACAGACTTTGCTTTTCGAATATTTTCAATATTTTTTATTTTGTTTATGTTTTTATCTTCGCTCTTTCGGCCGATTATTTTTTCAAAAATATATATTTTTAACCATTTTAAATTTTAAAAATTTATTTGCTAACCTGAAAACAATTTGTGGAAGTTTTTTCATTGTTTTTAATCCTGTGAAGGCTATAAAAAGCGAACAACTTGCCGTTTTCTCGTTCGCAAAACATCGTAAATTCAGTCTGGCCGCCATTTTGTTTTTCTCTACTAGCAGGATATGAGCTAATATCCTGCTAGTAGAGAACCAATCAGATTGCAGAATACCTCATATCCAGACCTTGTGTATATAATAATATCACTTAGTGACGATTCGTTCGTTCGTTCGAGTATGGGCGTACCTAAAGATTCTTGCAACAAGATGGGAGTACTGATAACATATATACATTATCATATCGTTAAACCTTGACACAGTATCGTTAATTAACATAGTCTTTTTTGGGTCTGCCATGGATGCGTTTACACAAGAAATCTGGCTAAAAACCACACAACACGGGTCCTGTAAATTTGATCATTATATATTGATTAAAAAATGAAGTAGAAGTCAAAATTCTGCTGAGTACTGATATCAGTAGCTCATATTAAAATTTAAAATCCATAATCAAGGAAATTGGCCTTACATCAGTCCGTGTACACAGAAGACCTGATTCGAGAATGAATTAGGACTGAGCTAGGATCAGAGTTTCGGGCAACCCCTTTTGTTTTGGTTGGTCTGAAATTATGGTTGCAGGCCCTATCGAGCGGTTTCTATAGTTTACGACGAAGCTTACGACCCTAACAGAATATTTGTCTTCCAGTTCGACCATGTGAATCGATGTGACAGTGGACCCTGTAAAAATGGAGGAAATTGTACTGATGGAATAAAATGTTTCCAATGTGAATGCCCCCCCCCCCCCTGACTGTTCACAATTGGTAAGATACAGGCTTAGCATTTAATTAGGAATGATGTTTCATATTCAGTTCAACCATGTGAAATTCAATCCTGCAAGAACAATGGTGTTTGTGTGAATAAAAAAGGATATATAAGGAGCGATTTGGAGGAACATTTTGTAACAGAAGAGGTCTTTTCCAGCAAGTCAATGAATAAGGGTTCAACGAGTAATAGCAATTATATATTAGGCAGGTCATTCGTTCTCGATCCTACATCTTTGGTGCATGCAGCGATGTAGCTTTTCGAGGTTAGTTTATACCTGCATTTTTTTATTTTGAAATGAAAAAGCACGCTTGTACGATTCAAGCAATATAAAAATGAAAATTACGCATCAAGCTTCTCCACAGAATTTTATCGATCTCGCTTTTTTCGTGAAACATTTTGATCCGCAAAATTAAAGTTCGAAGTTACAACCATCCTGGATTAACATTTACTCCAATGAAATCGGTGAATATCGTTTCCGTCAATTTCGAATTTTAAATTTCATTCCTAACTCAAATTTTGACTAGTGGCTGTCCGTAGCATGAAAAGTGCAAGAGGCTGAGATGTTACATATAGTTTAGATATTTCAATGCATTTCAGGTTTCAACTTGCTTTGTTTCTTCTTTTACTTTAGGTTCGGCGAAAGGTTACAGAAGTAGTTCCAATGCATTTATCTTCTCTTTCGTGAATAAAGACAACCTCGCATCCTTCAAATCCGCTCCTGTCAGAAACAGTGGAAAGGCTTTATACATTGAATCTACTTATGGTCCCACATTTGGTTATGGTCATGATATTTATATTGCAAATAATGCCAATGAAAATACTGATTCCTACACAAATTTTGGCCATACCTATCGACCACCAAGCTGGTATTCCTCCAGCTCAACCAAAGCAAAGAATCTTCTCGCTGGCACTTATAAATTCACACCTAAAGAGGTTGAAACATTTTATCTTAATTAACTTTTGATTAAATTTTCAAGACGTTGATTTTGCATTTAGAAACACAGTAAGATAGAAAATAACGTAAATGAATGCACTGCACATCAGTGAAATTAAATACGAGTATTGCCAAGTATACGAGTATTTTATCTTGCTGTACTATAGCTACTGTCAATAAATGAGCTGTATTTAAGTAATTTGAATGAAAAATAATCATTGTCTCAGATATAACGTGTTCAGTTTTCACTGATTTTACACTAATATATTTGCCAAACAGCCCTGGTAAACCTCGGTTTCACCTTACGTCATTGCATCAGCACCATTTTTGGACGAATTTGACAAACAAATTCCTATCCTTGCTTGCATGCATGCAATCCACCCATCCATCCAAAATGGTGATTACTTGCAAACCATCTTTCGCTGTTTTTGTCTTGTTATTATTTACATTTCAACAAAATTTTGATGATAAGTAATTAAAATTACCAAATCTGGTCACACTGATTTCAACAAAATTTTGACCGCAATTAAAGTGGCACCCTGGATGAAAATTTTTCAGAACCCTGAAATATCATCAACATTCAATATTTCAAGATGGAAAGATATGAATATTCATCACCTTTCAATGGTCCACAACTATGTACATCAACTATATAACAACCGACCAAAGTCGTGATGGCATCTCTATACGGAACACAAGATAGTCCTACAATAACGTCATGACTATTGAAAAAAAAAAGTTGCCAGATTTGGATTGGATTAGGGTTAGACTAAGATTAGATTAGAATTAGAGGTTAGGGTGGGGGTTGGGTTGGGGTTAGGTTAAAAATTAAGGCAATGTCTTAATTTGAACGCTTTCTACAATTAAAACAAAGCCTTAATTTTCGGAAGAGATCGACCGGCCGGGGGGGGGGGCGGCACACGGAAACATTTCCGTGTTGACTACAGATATATCAACACGAGTGGAAATAGGGAAAACGAGCCATTGGCTCTAAAAATTTATCACCCAAAATGGCGTAAGTCAAAAAATTAGGGACCGGTAATAAAGTACAGGGGGGGGGGGGAGCTGGAAAAAACAGGGAGTGGGTCATCGAATTTTGAACATCTAAAAGGGGGTGGTTCATTGGAAACTTAACAGCAGTTTGTTTTTAGTAAAATGTGTTTGATTTATATAGGTTTCAAAAGATAGAGAACATTATTAAATATTATCTTTTATCTTTACAAAACATGGATAGAAAAATGTCAATGAAGAAATACAATAAGTATTAAACACAGGGTTCCGGAGAATATATATTTGGATTTAATCACGGTTAATTTATCACGGTTTTATCAGAAACAAATAAAAGATATCATTAATATTTTTTATTATATATAAAGTATAGTGCTTTACAGAGATTTCGAGCACTGATAAAAGTGATAATCTCACATGTGAGATTATTCATGATAATCTCACATGTAAAAATTATCGCTTTTCAATTATCGCTTTTCTGAAAAAATTATCGCTTTTCAAAGACTGTCCTTTATATAATAAATATAAAAAATAATAAATATAATATCATGTTCAACACTCGAAATAAATCTGGTATTCCGCACACTCATGTATTATTCTCTATATAAACTAGGGTACCTGCAAGGTAGGGATTACTGCGGGCATTAAGAGAAAATAGAACTAAATTAGTCAACCGTATACAAATTATTACAATATATGCTGCGGGTTCTATTTGAGCTGTTGCACAGCTGTGAACTGCATGACGTCGATCCAAATAGTCCTCCTAAGGACTAAATAGTAAATAAATTGCACAGATCAGTCGACGTAAAAGATTCTAAAATTATGTCAGTAAATTTCGGGACGACGATATTATTTTTCCTTTGCATAACTCTACAGCGCTTGGCTGTTGGGTACGAGTGTCATCGCGAGGGACAGTTTGTCAAAGTGGAACCAGGTATGAATTTATGTTTCGTACACGTCACATGCCTCCAGATTTGATAGCATTCCAAAAAGTAACTTTGTAATTGTAACTGCTTTGACCTCAGTTTACTTTTTCGAATGTTGCCTTTCCCTCAAAAATAAAGCCCCAAAGGCGCACTGAAAATGCCAATATTTTTAACGGTGTCCCGCACACGTTACGTCGGCCCGGGTTTTTAGTGTTCTACGGAACAAACAACTGCATATGTCTAGGGGTATTCTGATCCACTTAAAAGACTAAATTTAAAAGCTCAGTATACTAGTATATGTGTGATAACTCTGTCTACATGCATTTGCTTAGCTTAACTATAATACGACATAAATTACCAGGAAACAGAAACTGCTTGCGAGAATACTGATATAACTCGAGTATCAGTTTCCATTGTTTCCTTGTTCCCCAAAAAAGATTTCACTATATGTTCCCTTGTCTCCTGTGATTTTTCGCGGCTTTGTTTCCTAAAACTCCTCGAGACCCTCGACTATAAGGCCGATTTACACATACACAACTTCTGCCTAAAACTGTCGCCGATGCAATCTGCTTACAACTTGTACTGTATAAATCAAGAACACAACTCATCTACCACAACGTTAGCGAGTTGTGTGCTTGACTTGCACAGTACAACTCAAGTTGTAAGCATGTTGCATGCGACAGTTTTATGCAAAAGTTTGTAGTTTAAATCGGCCTTTATACGATACTCATTCGGATCGATAATCGCTATAATTAATCAAGGACAGCTAAGTGCTTAGCAACTAAATTCCAAAATAAATGGTTGCATATTATTAATGTGGTCAAAACTACAAAGAGTACCGGTGCAGGTGGAAATCAAAACATTGGTCCATGTTGTTTTGAATGTTGTCATCATTTTCATATCTTCAATTAGTTTTTGCTGTTTTGTTTAAAATACATGCGTTTGTTTTTACGTAATGGACCGCCGCGGGTGATTCTCAGTCAATCACAGTCCGCCATTTCACTGCAAGTGATGCTTGCCATATAATAAATAATGGCGATAATAGATGCGAGCAAGATAAACAACACTCTCTGACAAGTTTCCACCAAATTTGAACGAATCTAAAACTAATCTTACATACTAGTATATACTTATGTAGAATACTGAGGCATATAAGGGCCTCTGTCGGCGCCCTTATATAGGCCTTTGTCACGAGGCTTTGGCTTGATCGAGCAACAAACAGCACCCCGCGTAATTGACTAAAATCTATTATATTTCATCAAAGCATGCATGTGACAGTGTAACCTGCACAACCCTATATATTGTAACATTCATATACTAATTCTAACCGTTCGTCTCCTTTTTTAAAGATGGACTGCCTCAACTCAACCCAATTAAGGTTACCACGACAACCGAAGGGACCTTCTGCTCCATAAAATGTCTTGATTACCCAGGATGCAATTCATTTGCATACCTAAATTATACATCAAGCGCGAATTGTTTGCTAAGCAGTAGTGTCGATGGAGCGTCAGTGAGTGGAGCTAGTGGTGTGGTCGAAATTTATAAGAAGGCTGTGGTAGAAGTTCATAAGGTGAGTTTTTGTAACCCTCTAATAAGCCCCCACCCCTCTTAAATAAGCCCTCTTCTCTATCTCTCCAAACAGAAGACATGTTTTTGTACAAGCGCAACAGTTACCCGAAAAAGTTGAAAAGTCGAAGCTCCCTGGTAACTCCCTATGGCACCGAATTAAAGAAGTATGGGGAACAAAAATGCTACAAAAAATTGCTTCATAATTAGTTTTCGTGCTTTGCAGTTGGATGACTTGGTGGGGGCTAAAATATATACGACGTAAAATAGTTTTAGGACGGCTTAACCCCTTATAAAAATTTTACGGGTGTAGAAGCGGCGCATCGGAAGAGAGTGCCGTGGTGCTATAACGAGTATAAATATATTTACGGTACGACTTAGTCTCCTTCGCGCCAATCTCGTTCCCCGAGCCTGCGATCCTCGGGAAGGAACGTGAGGCTCTGGGATAATCCGTTTCAGGGAGGAATCTGATTGGCCGTTGAAATGGAATGCGTAGTTCAATTATAGTTCAATCTTAGCCAGGATTCCTGGCTTCCGGCAACGGATTATCCCAGAGCCTCGCGTTCCTTCCCGAGGATCGCAGGCTCTGGGAACGAGATTGCCTTCGCGCGCGTTTTTCAAATAACTCGAACGTGTGCTCCCCAGGTAAGACTGCAGCGTTCATACAAGACGGACGGATTCGGAACTACACGCTACTTCGACCGAAGTGGAGAACGTCTTGTTAGGAATAATTATATATGTAATTGTTTCTCTTGAAGGCCTGAAGTTTATTTTTGTTTCAATATCTTCTTATCATAGGGATGCGATCCAAACCCCTGCCTCAGTGGAGGGACCTGTCTGGACACATGTGAGGAGCCATTTTATCACTGCGTTTGTCCCGAAAAAACAACAGGACACAACTGCACGGTTATCTTATGTAAGTGCTTGATTCTCATTTCAGTAGCTTCATGGTGGATCATGTTAAATGCACGCAACTTACAATCGTGGGATTCATATTTGATTTGCACCACCGCTATCGATAAGGGACCTTAACCAAACAGATGCGTTTAATATATCTGAAATAATAATCAGATGCGATTTAATCTAAGCCAGTGAGAGGTTGTGATGCGTACTAAGCCAGTGAGAGGTTGTGGTACCTGTAGTGGATGTCAAATCTGAACCTCCCAGTCTAAAATTACAACACCATCATGCATTGTCCTAACCACCGCAAACACTATATATATACGCTCGCTCGCTTCAGGCTCGCTCGCTCCGCAGCAATTATATATTCACTATATACAGACACACGTCTGGAACGCCTGTAGGAATCACTGTATAGGAAAAGTTCCGTGCACGTACGTACAATGCACAATGCACCATAGTGCATTCCGCTTGAGCTCAATGAGTCACAAACTGTGGGCTCTCGCCCCCATTATTACAGTTCCCGAATTTGCAGTTTGAGTGCATATACGAAGCAACTATAGAATTCAAGGCTGACATGCATTCAAGAAAATTCGATAATGGTCTATTCCTAAATAAAAAAATTATTATAAATACTGTATCGTTAAGGTAATTTAGTGTTTTGTATTTAATCATTTTTCTGATGTAAGCTTGAGGATAATTGACGTTCATGCATTATTCGTTGCAGACGGTCTGAATGGCTCAGAAATTTTGAATCAGCAGCAAAACTACATTGTTCAGTTAGAGGAATGGCTTGGTGGCGTAAAGTCGTGGAAGTTATGTTACCGTGCTACGGATGATGGTTGGACAGGATCTACCTTCCATTCTCGGTGTGATTTTAAGAAACCGACTGTCACCATCATCCGTTCTGGATCCTACATCTTTGGCGCATACTGCGATGTAGCTTTTGGAAGTTAGTTTATAATTGAATTTTTTTATTTTGAATTACAAAGCATGCTTGTATACGATCAAAGCAATATCGATCTCGATTTTTCTCGAAACATTTTGATCTGTAAAAATTACTCAAAGTTACGACTAAATTGGATTAACATTTTACTCCAATGAAATCGGTAAAAATCCCTTCAGTCAATTACCAATTTTAAATTAATTCCAGCAAGAAAATAGTAAGACCTGGATGTTGCATATAGTTCAAATATTCAATACATTTAACAATTTTTCGCCGAAGGCGAGGTGATTATCGGAGAATATTCGCCGAGACGAAGTCGAGGTGAATTCAATATTCCCCGATAATCACCGAGCCTGAGGCGAATAATTGTTTTAGTATTTTTGTATTTTTGGGAACTAAATTTATTTTAATTTCGCTTATTTCTTTATCAGTATAACGTCCACAAAACGGCTAGCCGTCATTTTAAAAATTTTGCGATTTTGTTATATTCACCTGCATGTATAGGTGAATATTTAACAATTATTCGCCGAAGGCGAGGTGATTATCGGGGAATATTCGCCGAGACGAAGTCGAGGTGAATATTCCCCGATAATCACCGAGCCTGAGGCGGATAATTGTTTTAGTATTTTTACACATGCAAGCTTTTGTGTTTTTTGAGACTGAATTTATTTTAATTTCGCTTATTTCTTTGTCAGGAAATTTCCACAAAACGGGTAGCCGCCATTTTGAAAATTTCTGTTTTGTTATATTGACCTGTAGAACCTGTAGGTGAATATATATAACAGCTTATTACGTCAATGTTTACCAATCAACTTGTAGGATTTGTTATGTTCACTTGTGCAGAAATACTAATTTAGGTTTCAACCTTCTTTGTTTCTCATTTTTCCTTAGATTCATCAGGTTCTCCTTTTTCTTTAGATTCGTCAGGTTACAGAAGTAGTTCCAATACAGCTTAATACGTCAAATTTGACCAATCAACTTGTAGGATTTGTTATGTTCACTTGTGCAGAAATACTAATTCAGGTTTCAACCTTCTTTGTTTCTCATTTTTCCTTAGATTCATCAGGTTCTCCTTTTTCTTTAGATTCGTCAGGTTACAGAAGTAGTTCCAATGCATTTATCTTCTCCTTCGTGAATAAAGACAACCTCGCACCCTTCAAATCTGCTGTCAAAACCAATCAATATGCTTTATACTCTACACCTACTTATGGTCCTACATTTGGTGGTGGTCATGATATTCGTATTCCAAATAATGCCAATGCAAAAAATAATGTTTCCTACACAAATTTTGGCCATTCCTATCAGACACCAAGCGGGTATTCCTACAGCTCAACCAAGGCGAAGGAACTTCTCGCTGGCACTTATAACTTCGCACCTAACGAGGTTGAAACATTTTATTTTAATTAACTTTTGATTAAATTTTCATGACGTAGTTTTGCATTTAGAAACACAGTAAGATAGAAAATAACGTAAATGAATGCACTGCATATCAGTGAAATTAAATACGACTATTAATTACCAAGTATACGAGTATTTTATGTTACTGTACTATAGCTACTGTCAATAAATGTGCTGTATATTTAAGTAATTTCCCGAGATGAATAATAATCATTGTCTCATATATATGACCTGAGTGTTCATTTTTAGACTGATTACTAATTTATTATATAGTACAAAGTGAGATACTGAAAAATACGCAGCGAGATATTTTCCATACCTTCACTAGTAAAGTTATCGATCACGTGACTTTTTCCAATTTACTTTTGAGAGTGAAATTTCACAATTTTTTGCTTGGGACTACATAATAAACAGAACATTGCACGGTGTCTTGAGGATATGACTTTTATCTTCTCGTGTTAAAAACAATATTTTACTCACTCGCTGCGCTCGTTCGTAAAATATTGCTTTCACCGCTCAAAGATAAAAGTCATATCTTCGCGCCGTTGTGTAATATCCTCTATATATTTTCCAAACAGCCCCATGGTTAACCTTGTTTCACCTTACATCATCAGCACCATTTTTGAACGAATTTGACAAAGGAATTCCTTGCTTGCATGCAATCCATCCAAAATGGTGATTGGTTGTAAACCATTTTTTGCTGTTTTTGTCTTATTATTATTTGCTTTTGAACAAAATTTTGACCACAATTAAGCAGCGCACTGGATGAAAACGTTCAGTGCCCTCAATCGGCCCATGTAAGGTAATCCATGCACTCCTTGGATTCTGGATTCCACTCCTTGGATTCCGGACAGTTCCACTCCTTGGATTCCAGATCCCACTACTATAGACTAATTGGATTTACTCAGGATTCCAGAAAATTAGCCCAAAATAAGGATTCAGGATTCCTCCGATGTTTGGATTCTGGATTCCTCGATTACCGTACATGGGGCCACCTGAATATCACCAACATTCAATATTTTAACCTGGAAAGATATTATTATTCACCATGCACCTTGAATGGTCCACAACAACGTTCATCAACTATAGCAACCTACCAAAATCGTGAACGAATCCCTACGAACACAAAATGATTCTACAACATCATGATGACCGCGGAGTGTGTTTGGAAGCAGGCGTGGCATATATTTACGTGCATATGACTTTGTGTTTCGCAAGTTTCATCTTTTACTATAAGGTTTCGTGCAGTTTTTTAATAAGAATACACTCTCCAATACGTTCTTGATTCTGTTTTACAAGACAAGAGTATGTTGTAGTCAAGGTCGTAACGGTGAAAAGGATGTAAATTTTGTTTGTCTCAGTTAAAGTAATACGAAAACAAGCTATCGACCAAATAGTCGATACCCGTTTTTCCTTGTAGGCATCTTAAACTCCCTATTGAGTATTGCGTGACTGCAGAGGAAACATGATGAAAAATTTGTGTCTTCAATTTTTTCTGATTCTGGTTATTATTGCAAGATTTAAGGCAGAACAATGTCGCAAAAGACATTTTAAAATCGTCAACAGTGGTGAGCCTTTGACTTTGTTCTCAGTTATAAAACACAGTTTATGTAGCATGCTAGTAAATGTATTGTTCTGAAAAAATTCTCATCTATATCGTATAACGCAATTATCTAGAACCTCTTAACATTTTGTTTATTTTGTTTTACAGAAGGTCCACGGTTACCTTTTGAAGAACGCCCTGTCCATGTGAATTGCAATTTTCTCTGCTTCAACTGTGAAAATGCATGTGTTGGATTTAACTTTAGAGCAAAAACCAAAGCTATAAACTGTCAACTGACTATATTAACCGTGCACCACTAAAAAAAGGAACTATAAACTAAAAGGGAGACTGGACGTTGTATCTGGATGTCGATGCCGTACGTATAAAATTGGAAATGTAAAGTTTGCAAACATTAGAAGAAAAAACATAAAAACAATTATCTTGCTTTCATATTTGTTTTTATTACGAGAAGCCAGGATTTTTTTACCAAACAACCGAATTTGACATTTAATTTGAGCTAGTTTCATGGGTATTGTACACTTTCCCTAGTTAAATAAGAAGAATTACTGTATTTCTATGTTGCGGGTATTTGAAAATTAATTTTCTTATCTTATAGGAAGAAAATAAGAAAAGGAAAACACCAGCAGGTATTCCAAGATCAGGCGCTAATACCGCTGAATTCTAGGCCCGCGATATACTGAAGCTTGTTGCCAGGGTATTTATACTATCGACTAATTTTTTATCTAGACGAGAAAGACGAAATCTATCATTATAGCTCAAAAGAGCATCCTAAAATTAGTAAAATTGCAAAGTTTGGTTGCGAAATGTTGTAAAATACGAAAAATATAGCCTTTGAAATTAGGAAACTTTGAGTATTTTAGTATTTCACGCGGAAAAATGCATTTTTCCGCGCGTAATAGTAAAATACTCAAAATGTGCTAATTTCATAGGGCTATATATATTTTCCGTATTTTACAACATTTTGCAACCAAATTTGGCAATTTTAATAATTTAAGGATGTTCTTTTAAGATATAATGATTAGGGTTGGGCGATATTAAAAAAATCATCTCACGATTATTGTGGAGGAAATTATCGCGATATTGGATAATATCGCGATAAATGCAATAAAAACAATGACAAGTAAAACAACAAATTAAAGTAATAAGAAGGCTTTTTCTTGTCTAATATTTACTGTTCATAAACCTGAACTACCTATGCAGTGTCTACTGTGTCTCCTCAGGCACAAATGCCGTGGGCACACAGGCGCAAGCAAGGCAGCAATTTGTCAATTTCATTGTTCAGCGGATTAATTACATAAATATTAGCTTTTATATCGTATTAAATTCGTATTTAATTCAGTAAATAGTTTTAATTCTTTTAAAAACTATATTTTCTAGAAATTGAAGGAATTTTTTAGGATTTTATAACAGCTATATACACATGTGAAGCAATATCATGATAGTCATCGAGCATGACGATAATTTCGATATATCGTCGCTCAAGTTTCTACCTTCGATACGATAATCGCGTTTGAATATATCGCGATAAATCAAAATATCGAAATATCGCCCAACCCTAATAATGATAGATTTCGTCCTTGTCTGGATCAAAATTTAGTCCATAGCTGGAATTATCCATTGGGCAATCTCGTTCCCAGAGCATACCTGTTCGCAGGTTAGGCTATGCCCAACCCTATAACCTCCGAACAGGCATGCTCTTGGCACGAGATTGTGAATTAGAAGACTATATATACTCGTGCAGAGTATAATAGAGTTGATGGTTGGTTGTTTCCTGATGTGTTTCGAGATTTCATACATGTTACTCTGGTTTTCCTACCTCAACAAAAACTAATCCTCCCATTTTAATTTTTTGTACTGCGTGCTTACAGTGTATATACGCATGCGTGCACGTGGCAGCAGTGAATATTTAACTACATACATACATACATACATACATACACACATACATACATACATACATGGCCTTTATTTAAAACACGGTAAACCTTCAGTAATATTACATAATAAATATAGTCAAAATTATTCTAAGCTTAAAAATATTTGGATTCACATAGTATATACAAAAATATAACAAATATGGGGCTACTGTTCTACCAGGTTGCCATACGTTGCCGATGTACCATTTAGAACTAATTTAGTTTAACTAAGTTTGGGGCCATTGTGCATCATGGCCCTCGTGTACGAAAGCAAAAAGCTTTAAAAATCTTATGTTTTGACTTTTGTCATATGTGTTGAAGACTACTACAATCTGACACAAAACACTTTTTAATTAAACCAGATCCCCCTCGGAGATCTGAGGTCCGTGTTGACAAAAACGTGGCTTGCTTAACCCTTTGCCGCATAGATTTATTTTTGGAAAAATGCTGTTTTCCCAATAAGTGGAAAAGAAAATAAGTTGTGCCTGAGACATTTATCACAGATACATCAAATTGTATATCAAATTGAAGTTTAAAGGGAAATGGCAATATATTTTTTTATTTTCTCATTTGAAAGAATTTTTGAAACTATTTAATAACTTCTTTTACCGATTCTTCATATCCCACTTAGTTCTTGAAATATTTTCACTTGAAGTAATGACATGTTAGCCATCTTGGATAATTTTTTATCTCATTAACGGTAGTTTTGGTGACGTCACAACAGGGATTAACCATATAAAAGTATTTGTTGCTGACCAAATATTGATTGGTAGATGTTTTAAAGGTTTCAAGTAATCTTGATATTTCCAAGCACATACAGAGTACAATTTTGAGTGCAAAATGATTTGTGGTTGTCTAGATAAAAATATTGCGTGACCCCTGTTGTGACGTAACATGCATATCTACAAAAATCCAAGATGGCAGACATTTGATTTCTTTCGATTAAAATATTTGTAGAAGTAAGCAAGATATGAAAAAACGGTAAAAGAATTTTCTTTTTGGTTTTAAATGTTCTTTCAAACGAGAAAATAAAAGAATATATGGCCATTCCATTTAAATAATACAGATTGTAAATATGCAACTCATATGCATACATAATGTTAATGGTTTCCATGGCAACAGTGTACCCTTTCTTCATTGATAACAGTAATGGTTATTCAAGAAGTCTGGTCTCTAGGTGCAAACAAGTCATCATAATTCACTCCTAAAATTATTTTATTCATTATGATGAAAAGTGCAAATGAACTTTCATCTGGTATACAACTTTATCATAGCAAATTATTGTTTCATCAGAATTTTTGTCACTTATTGCTAGATATGTATTGCACAATAGTAGCCGAATATAGGTTGGTTGAAATATACATGTACTTTGGAGCAGTGTTGTAAATACTCGTTACAATAGTAACACGTTACTAATTACAAATTACTTTTTGAGTAATTTTGATGGTAATTAATTACTTTCTTTATTGAAGTAATTTGTAACGTAATTAATTACTTTTTGAAGGTAACAAGTAAAATTTTCTTAAAGTAACGTACGTTACTTTTCAATTTTACTTCAATCTCTCACAACATTCATTGCACATAATCTAAAAAGTAGTAAAACGTTTTTCTAGTCCTACCTGCCTAAGGTTGTCTTAAGAACTAGTGGAACGAATACGATGTTATTTATATCATGTTTACAAAATTGAAACATTTTATAAAATGAGCCTGCAATATGTGAAATGTGCGGTCGAGCTTTCACCATTACTTCATGTATTGATACTAGGGTTAATCACGGGGGTTATGATTTTACTCAAAAGAAGTGGTATAAAGCATGATTTAATCATTAAATATGGATGAATTTAGTATGTCACTACTCACTATGTGTAGAAGTAAAATGAAAAGTAATTTTGAAAGTAATTAGTAATTAATTACTTTTCAAAAAGTAATTAGTACATGGTAATTAATTACTTTTTCTAGTAAAGTAATTTGTAATCTAATCAATTACTTTTTAGGAAAAGTAATTGTAATTTCTACTCATTACTTTTTTTCAGTAATTTTTACAACACTGTGTTGGAGTTCCATTTTGGCATATCTTCGCTCACTTGCCATTCAGTTTTGGAAAATTTATGTCATGAATGTACTCTCCCCTATCATATACAATATTTACATTTTCTAAGCCACTTTCTATACTATCAGTAAACCCAAAATTTCAAATTGATTTATCGAGGCACTTGACTGCCTAGAAATGCTTGATTAATAACAATACTTGGCTCAGTATTCAGAAGAAATATCCAAGCACTCCCAATGAAACATTATATTACAATTTCGATCGAAAAAAATCAAATATACACTTATCCTTGCATTATAAACATTGTTTACTCACGTTACAGCCATTATTTAAAGGGACAGATCTTCTTTCTTTCATAAAAATCGTTTCAAAAGGCATAATTCGTGCAATAATATCTCAAAATGTGCGCCATGACAGTACCGAAACATTTGAATAACATGAAGTATAATACATTCCCCCACACAGGCATCAGGGGGCCAAAATGATTACAGGCTCAAGACACTGTGCGTTACGTCTGTGGTTACGTCCCCGACGTCGGCGATGCCCATTGTCGTTGATCATTGATAAGTAAAATCTTTTGTCTATGTCCTTCTTCACTGATCTCAAACAATGACATCGCCGACGTCGGCGACTTATGAGAATCAGGCTTAGTAAAGGGTTAAGCTCCCCAATAGCAATTATACTGAATAGTCCATCCAGTCATTATCCAATGATCGAGATGCTCCTTTGTCGTTTCATCCAGTCAAAAGTTATACACTTCCAGAATTTGCAGTTTGAGTGCACACGAAACAACGTACTAGAATTCAAGGCTGACAAGATCCTACTGCATGTACAAATTATACTAGCCAATAAGTTACATTTAAGAAAATCCGGAAATGTTCTATTCCGAAATAAAACACCTGAAATAACATCGGAAGATGATCATAAGCATCCAGGGACGCCGGAACTGGGGGAGAGGGGGTGGCTGCCCCCCTTGCCTTTTGCTAGGGGGCAGGGGGGGGGGGCAGAAGTGCCCTTTTAGTTGTAAAATACAACGTGATAAATCACATTTACAACGATGCTTTTTGTACGAAAATCCTGAGATTCAGACAATTTATAGTGTATATTTGACTTTTGGTACGTCCGGAAAAAGTTTTTGACCCCTAAAATGGTACACTGGGGGGG
>CACRXK020008874.1:0-16548 GCA_902702795.2 Paramuricea clavata | reverse complement strand
GGGTCGATGTAGGGTCGATGTAGGGTCGATGTGGGGTCGATGTGGGGTCGATGTAGGGTCGATGTAGGGTCGATGTGGGGTCGATGTAGGGTCGATGTGAGGTCGATGTAGGGTGGATGTAGGGTCGATGTGAGGTCGATGTAGGGTCGATGTAGGGCTAGGAGTATAGGAGATAGGAGCCACCAAGGTCCTAGTGATAGGAAACAAATTGGAATTGTTGGAGAACGAATGTTTGATAAAAATATAGTCCACTTTATGAACGCCTATTGGCGACTGCCGTGTTTATCTCTTCGCCACCTGGTGAATAAACAATAAAGCCAAACAGGTCCCCAAGAACGGTGCCCGGCTCCGAGCCTAAAGAGCTGGCTCCGAGCCTAAAGAGCTGGCTCCGAGCTTAAGGAGCTGGCTCTGAGCCCAAGGAGCTGGCTCCGAGCCTAAGGAGGTGGCTCCGAGCCTAAGGAGCTGGCTCTGAGCCCAAGGAGCTGGCTCCGAGCCTAAGGAGCTGATCAGTATCTTAGGATATCATTTCCTTAGGATATCATTTTCTTAGGATATCAGTATCTTAGGATATCAGTATCTTAGGATATCAATATCTTAGCTGAGATATCAATATCTTAGGATATCATACAATATCTTAGGATATCATACAGTATCTTAGGATATCATTCGATATCTTAGGATATCATACAGTATCTTAGGATATCATTCGATATCTTAGGATATCATTCGATATCTTATATGAATAAAATCCTAAACCGTAAACAAGGAAGTAGAGAAATAAATTGTCTTGAAACACAGAGAGGACAAATTTCACAACCAACGGAGTTAGCGGAGTGTTTTAATAATTATTTCACCAATATTGGTCCAGATATTGCCAAAAATATCGACAATGGTGACAGAAATTTCAAGGATTACATCACGACAACAACTAGTAGCTTTAATTTTCAAACAGTGTCTGAGTCGAACGTATACAGACTTCTGTTATCTCTAAATCCTCGTAAATCTACTGGAATTGACAAAATCCCTGCTAAAATTATTCGCATTGCTGCTCCTGTAATTACAAACTCATTGACAAAAATTTTCAATATGGCCATTATAAGTTCAACTGTTCCTTTTGAGTGGAAAATAGCAAGAGTCACTCCCATATTTAAAAACGGCCCACGAAACTTATTAAACAACTATCGCCCCATTTCTATCCTCCCTGTAGTAAGTAAACTTTTTGAAAAAGTATTATACGAACAACTCCATGAGTATCTTGTTACACAGGAGTTGTTGTCCCCTCGTCAATTTGGTTTCAGGAAGTTTCATTCTACAGCCTCTGCTCTTTTAGATAGTACAAATGAATGGTTTATTAATATGGACCGTGGTTTGTTTAATATAGCTGTTTTTCTGGACTTACAAAAGGCGTTCGACACCATAAATCATGACATCCTCTTAACGAAACTTGATCTTTATGGCCTACAGAAGCCATCATTAAACCTTTTAGGATCCTATTTAGCGAATAGAACCCAAATGTGCTCCGTTAATGGCGCTCTGTCGGGCACGAAGTTGGTTACATGTGGAATCCCTCAAGGTTCAATTCTTGGCCCACTCTTATTCTTGATCTACATTAATGATCTGCCTAACAGTTTGGAGTACTCGTCGACAAGAATGTTTGCCGACGATACGACTCTAACTGTATCTGGCAAGTCAATCCAAGATGTAGAGGTGGCCATAAATCATGACCTTACCAACGTTAAACAATGGCTTACTGCAAATAGATTATCTCTTAATCTAGTCAAAACTGAGTATCTACTAATAGGATCTCGGTACAACATAAATAATTTACTTGCTGCTCCAAATGTATTTGTTGGTGATACACCAATTAAAAAGGTCAAAGAAACAAAAGCGCTTGGAGTTCATATTGACGAATTTCTATTGTGGGATAAGCATATTGATAAAATTGCTAAGAAGATTTCATCCGGAATTGGGGCGATCAGAAAGCTAAAATCTTGTGTGGATCATAATACATTAATTTGTGCTTATAATGCACTTATACTTCCACCCCTAGATTATTGTTGCGAAGTTTGGGACACCATTGGTGCCACACTTTCTGATCGACTCGAGAAACTACAAAATAGGGCAGCTAGAGTTATTACTGGCCGTAAAAACGAACACGGTCAATCTGAGCTTGCTCTAGACGAACTGAAATGGAAACCTTTAAGTGAACGCAGAACACATTTCGTAGCAAGTCTTATGTATAAAATAACTCACGAACTGGCGCCAAAACGACTAACCAATATTTTTCAAAGGACGTCTTCCTCTTATTACTATAATATGCGAGGCTCTTCCACCAAACTCTTTTTGCCCAAACCTAAGACTGAATATCTTAAAAAAAGTCTTAGTTATAGAGGAGCGAAATTGTGGAACAGCCTTTCTGATGAAGCAAGAAACAAACATACTCTTGCTTCGTTTAATTCATGTATACGACACCTGGCCAATTAATTAATTAATTAATAAAATAATTACGTTAATTTAAAATATTGAACAGTACTAACATTAATTTAATTTGTAAATAATTATATACTAGTTGTATTTGTAAATGTATTGTAATTGTTGTTAACTGTAATGTAATGTAATGTATGACCATAATTTGTATCAATTGTATTTTTTAACTATTTAAATCTACGCCCCCCTTGGAAATCAGCCTTCGCTGTAGGGGTTAGCGTAGTTAATGACTAGGATGACCGACTTGACAACCATTACAGGATTCCACACAAAGTCTTTCAAGTTTTGGCTGCAAAGCGCTCCTGTCTTGTCTAAATCGCTTTCTCTCTTCCCGCACGGATAACCCGCGACGCCCGCGCAATGAATATCCTAATCTACCCGTATTTATCCACACAGTAGAAAAATGCAAATCTCTGATAAAAGTTAATCCTTTAATTAGTGTCACCCTAACAACACATAGAAACCGGTGTGCTTTAATATAGCTTAAATTTATTAATCTTATCCGAGTTTTAGTACTTTAAAAAACTACCAATAAAATATAGAAATCGCTTGACAATTATATATCATAACCTCTAATTTCCATGTGTTTATATAACTCTATATATTCTCTCGTATATAGACCTCATATGGCAGATCGGGATTTAAATATTATTTTAATTGTAGATACATGATAACTCTTACCGCATTCTATTTCTCAGCGTTTTGACGCTTGATAAGATTTATATATTACTTAACAACAAAACATATAGCTGTATACCCCGAATATATAAGTTTTGGATATATAACACTAATGCTATTTTATATAGTATCAGATTTTTTACTCCTCTAGGAGCTAAATTAAAGAAATCACTTGACAATAACAGCAAAATGCTATAGCTGTGCTTATAAAACTCCAAAGAACAACATATTATCTTGTATATAGCCCTAATTATTGTATCACACACGTGGGGAGAACGCTAAAAATGCGTAGTCAGCAAGTTTTGTTCAATTTCGCCCGAACAGGCCCGCGTGACGTCATTGCATATAATTATGACGTATGTTAATGAGTGACGTCATTATTCCTCCTCACTCCACCACACTCCACCACACTCCACCACAAAAATCCGGCCCGATCGGTACCTATATTACTACTGAGGTATTGCAGTTCACCAGAGTATTGTTCGGTTTGGTATCATCACCATTCCTGCTTGGCGGAGTTTTGGAAGCGCGCTTAGATTACGGGAAGAGCAAAGCTCCAGAAGCAGTGGACACACTAACGAAAAGTCTGCATGTCGATGACATTATTTCGGGGGTAACACTGTTGGTGTAGCAAAGCAGCGTATGTCTGAAGCTACTGATATACTGAGCGATGCAACCTTTTCACTTCATCAACACCTTCGTTCACCATACTTACCCGTTTGGATGGTGAGGTGTTAGCCCGGGTAACCGAGGGGTGGCATGGGACGAGTACTGGCCTTACTGTTACTTGGACTCGGGTTAAGATCCATGCCAGTGGTATCTTGAGCAGACCACCCCCGCAGGGCCAACACCTTCACACCAATTAACAATTGGTGGAAATATAAAAGAACAGGAGAGAAAAAAAATCTTTGTTCCTAATACGTTTACTACGCTTCCAACGCACAATGATTACTAATACCACCAATGCGCGGCCAACCTCTTATTACATACTCGCCCGGCCCCCTTTTGGTCACATGATGTGCCGACGTAACGAGGCTTGGTTCCCTAGCTGTTAACCTTTGTTATTGCATAACCTCATTAAATGGGCGTCCAATGCGAACGAACTGGACGGAGAAAGTGACAACAAAGAAGATGGCGAGGAACAAACAGCAGCAAAACGAAAATCCTGGGTGTAAAATGGGAAAAAGAGAACGATACACTAAAAGTGTGCAACTGGGATCCAACAGCGAAAGTCCTACAAAGCGCAGCATCCTTAGTGGTTTAGCGTTCCAATAGGAATTTCCTCACCTCTGTTATTGCAAGGAAAACAAGTCTATCGAGAACTTTGTGACCACAATCTACCATGGTATGTAGAGTTGAAAGGAGCGATTAAGAAGCGATGGGAAAAATGGGAAGATAACCTGCCTGAGTGAAGTGGCTGTACCAAGACCAATTGCACCCTTCCAAGAGCCGGTGGAGAAATTGGAGATTCATGGGTTTGGAGATGCGAGTGGTGAGGGACTGTGTGCAGCGGTGTACACAGTTGCAAGACAACCGTCTGGTGTTGCTCGAGTTACTTGCTGCGAAAGCAAGACTTGCGAAGAAAGGACTGACCATATCAAGGTTAGAACTTGTTGCATGCCAGATGGTAACCAATTTGGTCAACAATACAAGCAGAGCTCTTTGTCATATTGCACACGAGAAGCGCTGCTGGTCAGATAGCACAGTAGCTTTATGGACTACAGATGACGTGCTCGAAGTCCCATTCCTTAGTAAATATCTGGAAATCGTGTGCCACGAACTGCGGGAATGCCGTGTCTCGCGAAATGACTCTTGATTTTCCTGATGACGTGTACTGAGGAGATATTCTTCAAGTGATCCAGCTCAAAGAAATCACTAAATTAGTCAGCGGTTACTAGATAGTGTTTTCCCTCTAGCTCAAATAAATCTATTCCTACACGTTGTCAGGGTCGATTTGGCAGACTTTTCTCATACTCACGACAGGCTTCGCAGGTTGACACATGGTTCTTGATATCGTTGGACATACTGGGCCAGTAAAGGCACTCTCGAGCTCGATTGAGGCAACCATTTACTCCCAGGTGGAGTTCTCATTGCTTGCGAGATAACTACTCTTTCTCCTCTAAACACTATCTAGACCTCGACTCGTCTCGGATGTTGAAGTAGGGTGCCGCCAACCTTGCCGAATCACCGTCGTCAAGACTTGGAGGGACTCGTCGCTTTTTGTTTCTCGTTGTATTTCCTTTAACCGTTCGTCGGAAATTGGCAGGTACTTCATCATATTGATGGTCTCGAACTCTGGACCACTTTTCTCATCACCGGGGATGCTCGCTCTCGACAACTTATCGGCAAGGAACATATTGCTTCCTTTCTCATACTTCAATTCGATGTCATACTTCTGAAGACGGATCATCAACCCTGCAGTCTCTTGGGCGATCGATGAAGGGGTTTCTTCAAACTACTTTCCAGAGGTTTATGATCACTGTAGACGGTGACGATGATCACTGTAGTTTTCTGCTAAACGTGTAGTCGTTAAATTTCTCTACCGCATAAACGATGGTCAACATTTCCTTCTCTATCTGTGCATATCGTGAATCGTGATTCTGTCTCAGATCGTGTTCGACTGGCATATGCAATCGGATGACCATTCTGCATTAGGGTCACTCTCACACCGGTCTGACTGCTGTCGCATTGGATCTCAAGACTTTCTGATGGCTGGTAGTACTAGATGCTTCACTTCATTCCATGTTTCTCGTGTATTTCCAACCAGCACCACGCCGACTCTTTGTGTTAGATCACGCACGGGCTTCATAACCTCCGACAGGTTGGGTAGGAAACGACTTAGGTAATTCACCATTCCGTTCAAACGTAAGATTTCTTCAGGAGTGGTGGGTCGTGGCATCTCCATAGGACCATGGAATGAGACCTCTTTACACTTTACCAGATCCTTGGTCAACTTAATGCACTCTTTTCTTTACACCGTTCCAGTGGCCTCTCGAAGTTTTGGTCATCATCTTTCTCACTGGTACCGTAAACAAGGATATCATCTGCGATACACTTCGCTCCTTCCAGTCCCGGGAGCTCTTGGTTGAGACGTTTCTGGAATACCTCACTGGACACGTTTAAACCAAAGGACAAGCGCAACCACCGGAATCTTCCGTAGGGGGTAGAAAACGTTGTCAGCTCGCTTCGTCTAATTATAGATGCCAAAATACGGATGCCAGGTCAACCTTGGAAAATACACGAGCCTCTGACAAATCAGGTAGTAAATCATCTATGACAGGAATTTGATACCGCTCTCTCTTCAGGGCTTCGTTCAGTGGCTTTGGATCTATGTATACGCGCAATGCACCAGACTTCTTCGTAGCAACGACAATTTGACTCACCCACTCGGTCGGTTCTTCAACAGGTGTGATGACTCCCAGTCTCTCTAATCGTTGTAGCTCGACTTTAAATCGGTCTCTCACTGACACGGGGATTTTCTGTGCTGGTAGTACGACTGGTTTGTGATTTGGGTCTATTCATGGCAATCTTCCCAAATCGTCGTTAAAAACTCCAGCATGCTTGTCTACCACTTCCGTTTTCTTTCAAAACAAAGTGCTGATGAAGTTCTAAGCAGCTTTTTCGTTGTTTGTTCATTTTTAAACCCGAGAACAACACGATCCCGTATGAGGTTATCTCGTAAACAGTTGCAAAAATTACATGTCTTCGCCAATGTCTTTAGCTCAGCAATGTAGCTATCGATTGATTCGCCTTGTAGTTTGTTTCAGTTGTTAAACACATATCGCACGAATGTCTCGTTAACTTCTCCAATACAATGGGCTTCGACTTTTGCCATTACCACTTTCCAGTCGCTTGAATTCTCGTGTTCGTTGCATCCAAATGTTTTGATAACTTTTAAGCCTTCATCTCCAACTGAGTGCTTGAACATTGCCAACGCAGGATTCTCATTCTCTAGGCGCGAGATTATGAAGTAATTGTTGTATTTTTCTTTCCACAACTTAAACTTCTCGGCCGCTTCGCAGCTATATTTCTTAGGTCTAAAGGTTGTGGCTCCAGGAGAAATATTGTGACTCAAATATACTGCAGGCTGTCCGACGGCTTGTTCAGGTTCGTGCTCCATACTGTTATTCTTGTAGTTACGTTGCCACCATGTTATAACAGCATAGTCTTAGCTTGATCAACACATGTACAGTACCGTCCCGCGGGACGTAAATCCCGTCATGTGGGACGGGAATCGCATCTCGCGGGATGGGATTTCGTTGCGTGGAACGGGAAAGCCGAAATAAGGCGGCTAAAGACATTTACACTTACAGTACAAGATTTGTTTCGAAAGTATGCTCCACATCTTTAATGAAAAATGTTCAAAAGCTGAAACCGTTTTTATATAATTTTTTCGGGATTTTTGGAGATTTGAAATGGACTTTCCGTTATTTGGATGTTTAGAGACTTTTTTGCCTTTTGGGACTTAGGAGTTTTCACAGATCTACGAGAATTTTTAGAGCAATTCACCCGTAAATACAAAGCAAAGGCGTATTGCTCAACTCGCACCGCAATTTACACAAGCGGACATAGACTATACAACTGGCATAACTATGATATAACACACCGAAAAACATATATAACTGAAATTGTGACTCAGTCAGAGATCTAGCAATTGGATTCAAGATATTATATACTTATATCTATAGTTATAGAGATATGACAGCGCAATTAATTTCAGAAGACAATAACCGATCAAGACAAAACGCCCACTGTCTTTGGTATGCGCGTGTCTTCTCAATAGACAATGGTGAAAACCAATTCTGATGTTCTGTTTTTTGACAAACAACGTGAGTCATCGACCCCAAAATAATTCCGAACGCGCTAATAAAAGCCGATACAAGGAGCTTTTCATTCAGTTTATTCTGTTCAAACACTTCACTGCTCTGTCTTAGTGTGTTCACATTGAAAGAAAAAAATCTCAAAATGCTTCGTAAACTGACTAAAGAGTCTAAAGTGTCAAAGTATGCGGTTGCATAGCGTTTCACAAATAGTGAAAAAAGATGTTGTTATGGTCGAAGGTAGCGGAGAAATTAAACGAAAATCTAAAGTTTTTGTTATGTTGAAGCGTGAAAGATTTTCTAGCCTACATTTTATATCTTTCTGCAGGTAAGTATACATATTCAGAAACCACTTTGGTTTAATATATGTAGCTACTGAAGACCTTGGTTATTGTCGATTTCAAGTCACTTTTCAATGCACGGTCCCCAAGTTCGTTGCGAACTTGCCAATTACGATTCCAAGTTCGGAAATTGGGTGTGAACTGTCATATTTCTTAATGTTACATTTTAAATCCGGATTTTAATATTCGCAGGACGGGACGGGATTCCCATTGTTAATGGCAATAATAATTTAACAGCAATAAATTTGAAAAACATACACCGGAATGAATTGATACAGATTCTTTATGGAAAGCCATTTACACAAGAGTTTTTTTTCGGATTCAAGTGTTTCTGGATACAAAGTTCCCACAAACCTGGCTGGATTCAAAGTTTCCAGATACTGCATGCATGAAACCAAGACGATTTACTATTGGATTTCACCGATTTGTCGCTGCATGTGTAAACGGCAATATGAATCCAGTACTAAAACGTCCCGGTTTCGTGATGAATCCGAAAACTTTCGCTCTAGTGTAAACAGGGACCAAATAGAACAAACTAGTCATTTTGAAAAACTTGTTCAGTTCTTGAGTATATACTTTAAAATTCTAGACTTGTCGGTTACTCTGTTAGCAGATGAAACCACTTCATTGCCAAATGTAAACAAAGCAAGGGGTCAATCCAGACTTCAAAGATTCATATAATTTTACATTCATATCTTGAGAGATGTTCAAAAAATGGCAAAAATTAGGTGTTTTAGACTTTTTGTGATATCCAAGAGGGAAAAAGTGATATCCTAAAGGGGCCAGGGTGTATTTTAAGTGCAATGTGCCGAAGATCTCCGGTGTGAGTTTGGCAAATTACAATACTATCTATAGTTAATATTGGCGTATCTATAGTTAATATTGGCGAATGCACCCTGGTAAAGGGGTTAGTAAGATATCCTCTGGGGTAACTTTCACAAATTCCAAGGGGATTCCAATTTTTTTATCCTAAGGGGATTATGAAGGGACCCCTCAATAGGGGGGTCTATATTAAATGGAATGGCCCATTTTTGGGGTCCTACTAAATACTGCCCGGGGAGTGCCCGGGGAGTGCCCGGGGACGCCATGAAGCGCCCGGAAGCATGTGAGAACGCCCAGGGATAGACAAGATAATATAAATCAGTGCACAATCCTTTTTGAGTCTCTATGAGGCATTATATTAATGAAAAATAATATTAAAAGTGATTTTCAACCAGCCTAGCAACAAGCGGTAAAAGCGCGGTCGCCCACGCAGGAAGTTGTGTGAAACATGAGATTATATTTATTATAAATGTAAATATTTGCTGTTATTAAATTAAACAAAGTTAAATAAAAAATTAAGACTAGTTTTGTTTTAATATATTAAACATATATCAACTGCTTAATAATATATCAAATATTTACATTTATAATAAATTTAAATATAATCTCATGTTTTGCACAACGTCCTGTGTGGGACGCGGTTGCTAGGCTGCTTAAAAATCACTCTCAATGCTATTTTTCATTAATTAATGCCTCATAGAGACCCAAAAAGGATCGTGCACTGATTTACACTATCTTGCATATCCCCGGGCGTTCTCCCGGGCGTTTCAGGGCGTCCCGGGCACTCCCGGGCAGTATTTAGTAGGACCGCATTTTTGGGCTGCTATGGTAGCATGGTAATAGTGACCAATTTTAATAAGTTAATAACTGCCCAAACTAGTTGAAACAAAAGTGATAGTTTTGTCAATAGCTAATTTCAATAAATCAATGGTCCATTTTCGCAAGATATCAAGATAGAAAACGCTAAATCAGAGAATTTATATGATCCAAAAGCATAAAATTATCCGGGAAAACCCACCCACACTTCAACTGCCACACACCTCGTCTCCAAGCTCCTCTTCTTCTCTTTTCCTCTTTTTCTTTCTGTCTCTTTTTTCCTTATTCTTATTATGCTTCTCTTGTTTATATAACATACTTCTTTTCACCTTATTTTTCACACGAGACAAGTCTACTGAACGCTTTTTATCACAAGTACCAACTTCGCTTACCTCACTTTTGTCCGCCATCTTGGCCGAGTGTCACGCTTACGGACTGGGACGGACTTTGTTGAAGTTTTGGAATAACCCTTTATATCCATGGTTGTTCAATATCGTTTGGATTAGTTACCCCCTTATGTTCGTGTTTATCCTTGATAAATGTTCATGTTTATCCTAACCCTAACCCTATTTATATGACTGAAGTCATATAAACTTCACAGAATAGTCATCAAGTTGTCACAAAGCAGCAAAAATACCAAAGCTTTTAAATTAATTAGGGAGATGGAATCAGCCAAATTAATGTTACAGTCAGGTTACAAGATTCCAGTACTTGGATTGGGTACATGGAAAAGCAAGCCAGGTGTCGTTGGCAATGCTGTAAAAACAGCCATTGATTGTGGCTACAAACACATTGACTGTGCTGCTGTTTATGGTAATGAGAAGGAGATAGGAGTTGCCTTAGCAGAGAAAATTGGAAAGGTATATAAACAATATACTAGGTAGACAAATCAAACCAACAGTGGTAAATGAGTTAGATCAATTGAAGTTAACAACCCCCTGCCCCAAATTATGGGGTTGTATACTTCAAGGGTACTTGAAGTGACTCCCCCAAAATATTACTATCAATAATACAACTTTTGTTTAGATTCTTTTTTGTATTTGGTGGTTCCTAAAGGAACCAGTTTTTATTATTTCTTTGTCTTCAATCGATCGTGTACTTGATAGCGATGTCTTCCAAGATGCATTGAACTTGTCTTCACCTCATAAACCTATCCAGATACCGGGCAACATATCTCGTCTCACGCCTCTCGTGGTCTTCAATTTAACTTTACAACGGCAGTCCTTGAAACTCAGGTAGGCATTTGGCAACGCCGACCTAAATGCCGACCTGCAAAGCGATATATGTAGATTTAGGTCGGCAAAATTTTGCCGACCTACTTTCAAATACGTCTCTTCAAATACGTTTTCCGCGAACGCATCTTTCACATACGCATTTTCAACGAGCTTGCGTAGTAGTCACATTGCAGTTTCATTGTTAAAAACTTTGAAAAGTAAACATACGTGTTAAAATCGTCGAGCTTCAAGATTTAAGCGAAAGTAGGCATGGTAATAAAGTAGTGTACGGTCTGTCACAACATTTGGTCACAACATGCATGCACTGTTCGATTGGAGTTCATACATTTTGTTTGTTGTTTTGATTGCTATATATTGGCATTGATTGCAATTAATTGCTGTTTATAAATACACGTATTTGCAGCAAGCAAATTAAATTTTCATTTGGATATTTTCTATTTGTTTGAAAATATTTGCCGACCTAGATTGAGAATTATCGCTTTTAGGTCGGCAACCTGAAATTTCGGGAGTTTCAAGGACTGCAACAGTTCCAGTATGACTCGATAAATTTTGTGTGTGAACACGGCCCATCACAGGATCGACAAAAACCAGCGAATGGTTGACAGTGACAGTCAACATCACACCTCAAGCGTGTATCGCTATGTTGTGTTTAATAATTTATACACTGCAAATTGAGACAAAGACAAAAGACGCATAATTAAGTCATAAAATCTCCATTTATCAAAAATGTCACCGTTTACAGACTAATGATGGTCATTAAAATTCCCTCGAAACTGTTTCGAATCTTAAAATAGTCTAAATAGTGTAAAAATAAGCACAAGAATCTGTGAATGTATTGCTAAATATAAGGGGTTGTATACTTCAATGGGGAACATTTGTTATTGAAGTATACAACCCCATTGGGGCAGGGGGTTGTTAACTTCAATTGATCCAATGAGTTAAAATTAGGTGAAAATATCTTTACAAATACTGTACCAAATATATTGCAGAGGACTTTTGGCCCTGATCTAGCTTGCAAAAGTAATACTTCAAATCATACCTGTAGATTTTATTTTTGTGGAGGTCTTTAAATGGAGCTAGACTATGGCACAGTCTCATACCCAGAGCCCATCTTACACACAGTCAACAGAGCATGACAAGGGTCATGGGGTATGAGAATGGGTTACGCTGCATTTGCTGGAACTGCAGATCAAAATTTAGCCTCTGAACGAGAACAAAATGCCATGTGTGCCAATGTCATGTTTATGCGCGTACTCTGGGTATTTTAGTCTTAACAAGTGCATGTGTTATTTATTTAATTAATACAGAATATAGAAGAGCATTCTGAGAGTGCAGTTAGTCAGTAACTCCAGGCTTAAATAACAAGCTCCAAATGATTTTTGGAGTTAGAATAACAGTAACTGAAGGCTTTGATACCTAGTTTTGTCATGATTTTTCAAATGATTTTTGGAGTCAGCCAGTAACTCCAGAGCTCCACTGAAATGATTTTTGGAGTTAGCCAGTAACTCCGTAATTCATATTTCAACTCAGTTAGTTTTGAATTACTTAAGTTACTCAAGTGTATATTTTGGTTTGGAGTTGGCCCTTTAGACTTTGGAGGTAGCGTTGCTCCATAACTTTCTACAGGCATGCTTCATTAAATTTCAACTTTCAAACATAGGTTTAAAATGCTAAATCAGAATTCGCTGCATTCCAGCCAATCACTGTCCGAAATGCCTACCATCTTTTGCATGTTTTTTTTTTCATGGTCTTTCCGTAGTGTACGTCGCATTATGGACACCCACATCACACATAAGATGACTACCTCCCTCCATTTCAATTCAAAAAATTTAAACCTCGTTTAAAACTAGAAATATGTATATGACTGCGCAATGGAACATCAAGGGTATTCCATTCTTTAATAGTTCGGACTGTAAAAGTTTCTCTAATGTACTTTGGGCAACATCTGGAACTCCAACATATTGGCACCAGTTTCGTGCTGCTAGGAGAAGGTTACACCATGACTTGAAAACTGCCAGAGATATCTATATGTCGGAGTATCTTGGCGATGCGATTGAAGAAAACCCAAAGCGTTTTTGGTCTTATGTGAAGCAACTAAAGCAGGATAACCTGGGAGTAGCAGATTTGGAAATTGATGGAATATTAATTAGTGATGACAAACTAAGTCTGAAATCCTTAATAAGCAGTTTTCTTCTGTTTTCACTGACGAAAATCTTGCAAATATTCCAACAGTAGGTGATAATCCAAAACCAGCAATAAGACCTATCAATATTTCCATTTCTGGTGTCACTAAGCAGTTACTGTCATTGAAAACAAACAAAGCTTGTGCACCTGACTCTATCCCATCCTGGTTCCTAAAAGAATATGCCCAAGACCATGTTAACTGATATTTATCAATGCTCCATAGTGCATAGACACAGGAATTGTGCCTTCCAAGTGGAAAAATGCAAATATATGTGGGATCTTCAAAAAAGGGAAAAAATCAGAGCCGGCTAATTATAGACCTATTTCACCGACTTGTATTGCCTCTAAGATATTGGAACATATAATCCACAGTCATGTTATGAAACATTTGCAACAAAACAAATCGCTAACGGACTGTCAACATGGATTTAGGGCAAAAAGATCAACCGAAACCCCAACTTATTGTAACCATACATGATCTGGCGAATACAATTCAACGTGGTGAGTCTTGGACTTTTCGAAAGCTTTTGACAAGGTACCCCATCAACGTCTTTTGAGGAAACTGTATTATTATGGAATTTGTGGAGAGCTACTTGATTGGTTCGAGTCCTTTCTTTCACAACGTTATCAGTCTGTTGTCTGTGAAGGCAAAGCATCTAGCCCCCTACTTGTTACGTCAGGAGTTCCCCAAGGGACAGTGCTTGGCCCGCTCCTATTTTTACTGTACATTAATGACTTGCCGGACAACTTACAGTCAAGTAGTCAACTGTGAAACTTTTTGCTGATGATGACTAATTATTATATGGTGTCATTACGAGTGATTCAGATTGTGACCGCCTACAGGATGATATACATAAGATAGAACAGTGGCAAATCTGTGGCAGATAGAATTCAACCCTTCAAAATGCAAAATTTTATGCATTTCCAATAAAAGACATCCTCCCCAAAAGAGGTATTTGTTTTGTGGAGTAGAGCTAGATCAAGTGGAAGATATATCTTACTTGGGCATTAAGGCCGTTAAGAAAACTATAGAAAAGTTAAGCATTTGCACACGATTAAATTGTAGAGTAAATTATTATCCTTAAATATAGTCAACGCAAAATTTATACATGCTACGTAAAAAAAGTTATTGACAAAAATGTGCATCATATGAACCCACGAAAAATATATTTGTATGGTTCAGTTTAAAGAACGTTTTCTACAATAAATTTATCGACAGTCGCCTTTGGTTTATTTTCTTGCATAATACTACTTCTTGCACATGTAGACTATAATTATTTCTAGTTTTTAGGTTGTCACGTTCATTATTCCGCTTGCATTTTCATAGAAAAGGCAAAACATCGAAGTCGTTTCCATTTTGAGTTATTGACAACATTCGGAACACTTGACATCACGTTCGCAATACATGCAGATTTGAGTAATGTTGACACTGGACAGACGTTTTTCCGCGGTGTTGGTTGATTCGCGTATCAAAATAAAAAGTTCCTTGCCAGTCAACTTTTTAGCGTACTACGGAAGTATTAACCAATCAACATTCACTAAATTTTGAAATTTAAAATTTGTTTTGGTACGTTACGGTACGGTACGCTTGAAGTGGAAACGGCCTTTACTTTCACTAGTAAATTAAAATGGATTATGGAATCACCATGTCTCATCGGTGGCAAGTAGAGCAACAAAAGTTCTGGGTGTGATGCGACGTATTCTGTGGAATTTCCCCCAAGAAAGTGGGAGAAGCAGCATACAAATCCATTGTACGACCCAAGCTAGAATATGCATCAATAGCCTGGGATCCTTATACTAAGAACTCCAAGAACTACAATCCTATGTCAAATGTCACTGATATGATCAAAGATCTAAATAACTCTAAGTTTTGAGAAAAATTCAAAGCACAAGGGGCCTCACCTTTTCCACAAGGAAAAAACCAAAGCACAGGGGGCTCAACTCATAGATATAGGAGATCTAGATTGCTAACGCGTACCTAGCGCAGGCGGGGCCTACATGATAAATCCAAGATGGCGGTACAAGAGGGCAAAAAGACTATAGATTCTATTACGAAAATCAATATTTTTGCATTTTTTGCCGTCGCATTGTTTTGAAACTTATTCGGTCAAATTTTATGGTAAAGAGAAACTTACCGCGAAGATTTTGAGCATATTTATGATTGAATTGGATGACAACTCGCAAAATTATCCAGCAATAAAAGTTCGTGTATAGTACTGATATAGTACTATATATGTAACTTGTACAGTTTTGCTTTAATTTTTGCTCACTATTTGCATAGAAAGCAAATTATAACAGACCATAGATGATAGACCCTTATCCAGTGCTCTCATCAGTTTACTTCTCTAACAAGCAAGGAGGCCTAGGGAGGGGGGGGGGTACATAACAGTTCATTTTTCATAATTATGAGGACAGAGCAGATGATGACGAAAGATGCAAGTATAAAACACCATTCATAAGACTAGATGTTAACATAGCACAGTATTTCTGGCAATAAAACGCTCCAACTGACCAACTGACCATTTCACTCGAACTTTTATCGCTGAATAATTTTGCGAGTTTTCATCCAATTCAATCATATATATGCTCAGAATCTTCGCGGTACGTTTCTCTTTACCATAAAATTTGACCGAATAAGTTTCAAAACAATGCGACGGCAAAAAATGCAAAAATATTGATTTTCGTAATAGAATCTATAGTCTTTTTGTCCTCTTGTACCGCCATCTTGGATTTATCATGTAGGCCCCGCCTGCGCTAGGTATGCGTTAGCAATCTAGATCTCCTATATCTATGGCTCAACTACTGTCAGTAACAAGTATAAATTAATCAATATAATAAACTTACTTTAAAAGATTTGCATATATTCTTCGCAACAACATCGAATAGAGAAAGGGCAAAAAAAGTATCTATATGAAGTATCACAGAAACCTCACAGGTAAGTAATGCGGGCGCGTATGAGGTAATAGCATAATTAATATAGGCTGAAACACGGGTCACGTGATTTTTTAAATGCTTCTAATTTAACCGTTTCGACATCATTTGATTATTTTACAACGTATTTAGCAATCTCTTAGACGAACAAAGATATCTAGTACAGAAATAACATAGATAAACCTTTCCCTATACCGTAAACCTCCGACTTTAAGCCCCCCCCCCCAAATATAA
>CACRXK020008873.1:0-20091 GCA_902702795.2 Paramuricea clavata | reverse complement strand
AAAATATTGCTATGTTGAACCTGGCCCGAAGAGATCCAGCTAATCATTCTGTGTTGATTTCATATTGAATTCTTTCACCGCGTTCACCGCCATTCACCGCATAATAGTCTCCTACACCGCATGAGATAAGCAGGTCACAACAATCTACTATTGTCTTTAATTTCACAAAAATTTCAGATCGTCCCTGGTGGCTTAGTGGTAGGTCGTTTGGCCTGTCTCTATTAACGTTTGGGTTCAAATCACGTTGAACTCATATTTTGTAGCGGACTCACAATATTTTTTTTCCCTTTATATAATCTGGCTATTTTTTACTCTCTTTATAGTTCTATGTGAGAAATCGCTTTGCAAGTAGTATAAAATATTGCTATGTTGAACCTGGCCCGAAGAGATCCAGCTAATCATTCTCTGTTGATTTCATATTGAATTCTTTCACCGCGTTCACCGCCATTCACCGCATAATAGTCTCCTACACCGCATGAGATAAGCAGGTCACAACAATCTACTATTGTATTTAATTTCACAAAAATTTCAGATCGTCCCTGGTGGCTTAGTGGTAGTTCGTATGGCCTGTCTCTATTAACGTTTGGGTTCAAATCACGTTGAACTCATATTTTGTAGCGGACTCACAATATTTTTTTTCCCTTTATATAATCTGGCTATTTTTTACTCTTTTTATAGTTCTATGTGAGAAATCGCTTTGCAAATAGTATAAAATATTGCTATGTTGAACCTGGCCCGAAGAGATCCAGCTAATCATTCTGTGTTGATCATTTCATATTGAATTCTTTCACCGCGTTCACCGCCATTCACCGCATAATAGTCTCCTACACCGCATGAGATAAGCAGGTCACAACAATCTACTATTGTCTTTAATTTCACAAAAATTTCAGATCGTCCCTGGTGGCTTAGTGGTAGTTCGTCTGGCCTCTCTCTATTAACGTTTGGGTTCAAATCACGTTGAACTCATATTTTGTAGCGGACTCACAATATTTTTTTCCCTTTATATAATCTGGCTATTTTTTACTCTTTTTATAGTTCTATGTGAGAAATCGCTTTGCAAGTAGTATAAAATATTGCTATGTTGAACCTGGCCCGAAGAGATCCAGCTAATCATTCTGTGTTGATTTCATGTTGAATTCTTTCACCGCGTTCACCGCCATTCACCGCATAATAGTCTCCTACACCGCATGAAATAAGCAGGTCACAACAATCTACTATTGCCTTTAATTTCACAAAAATTCCAGATCGTCTCTGGTGGCTTAGTGGTAGTTCGTCTGGCCTGTCTCTATTAACGTTTGGGTTCAAATCACGTTGAACTCATATTTTGTAGCGGACTCTCAATATTTTTTTTCCCTTTATATAATCTGGCTATGTTTTACTCTTTTTATAGTTCTATGTGAGAAATCGCTTTGCAAGTAGTATAAAATATTGCTATGTTGAAACTGGCCCGAAGAGATCCAGCTAATCATTCTGTGTTGATTTCATATTGAATTCTTTCACCGCGTTCACCGCCATGCACCGCATAATAGTCTCCTACACCGCATGAGATAAGCAGGTCACAACAATCTACTATTGTCTTTAATTTCACAAAAATTTCAGATCGTCCCTGGTGGCTTAGTGGTAGTTCGTCTGGCCTGTCTCTATTAACGTTTGGGTTCAAATCCCGTTGAACTCATATTTTGTAGCAGACTCTCAATATTTTTTTCCTTTATTTATTCTTGCTATTTCTTATACTTTTTATACTTCTATGTGAGAAATCGCTTTGCAAGTAGTATAAAATATTGCTATGTTGAACCTGGCCCGAAGAGATCCAGCTAATCGTTCTGTGTTGATTTCACATTGAATTCTTTCACCGCGTTCACCGCCATTCACCGCATAATAGTTTCCTACACCGCATGAGATAAGCAGGTCACAACAATCTACTATTGTCTTTAATTTCACAAAAATTTCAGATCGTCGCTGGTGGCTTAGTGGTAGTTCGTTTGGCCTATCTCGATAAACGTTTGAGTTCAAATCACGCTGAACTCACATTTTGTAGCAGACTCACAATCTTTTTCCCTTTAATCTTTATATAATCTGGCTATTTTTTACTCTTTTTATATTTCTATGTGAGAAATTGCTTTACAAGCAGAAAAAATATTGCTATGTTGAACCTGGCCCGAAGAGATCCAGCTAATCATTTTGTGTTGATTTCATATTGAATTCTTTCACCGCGTTCACCGCCATTCACCGCATAATAGTCTCCTACACCGCATGAGATAAGCAGGTCACAACAATCTACTATTGTCTTTAATTTCACAAGAATTTCAGCTCGTCCCTGGTGGCTTAGTGGTAGGTCGTTTGGCCTATCTCGATAAACGTTTGAGTTCAAATCACGTTGAACTCATATTTTGTAGCGGACTCACAATATTTTTTCCCTTTTATACAATCTGGCTATTTTTTACTCTTTTTATAGTTTTATGTGAGAAATCGCTTTACAAGCAGAAGAAAATATTGCTAGGTTGAACCTCGCCCGAAGAGATCCAGCTAATCATTCTGTGTTGATTTCATATTGAATCCTTTCACCGCATTCACCGCCATTCACCGCATAATAGTCTCCTTCACCGCATGAGATAAGCAGGTCACAACAATCTACTATTGTCTTTAATTTCACAAGAATTTCAGCTCGTCCCTGGTGGCTTAGTGGTAGGTCGTTTGGCCTATCTCGATAAACGTTTGAGTTCAAATCACGTTGAACTCATATTTTGTAGCGGACTCACAATATTTTTTCCCTTTTATACAATCTGGCTATTTTTTACTCTTTTTATAGTTTTATGTAAGAAATCGCTTTACAAGCAGAAGAAAATATTGCTAGGTTGAACCTGGCCCGAAGAGATCCAGCTAATCATTCTGTGTTGATTTCATATTGAATCCTTTCACCGCATTCACCGCCATTCACCGCATAATAGTCTCCTTCACCCCATGAGATAAGCAGGTCACAACAATCTACTATTGTCTTTAATTTCACAAGAATTTCAGCTCGTCCCTGGTGGCTTAGTGGTACGTCGTTCGGCCTATCTCGATAAACGTTTGAGTTCAAATCACGTTGAACTCATATTTTGTAGCGGACTCACAATATTTTTTTCCTTTATACAATCTGGCTATTTTTTATTCTTTTTATAGTTCTACGTGAGAAATCGCTTTACAAGCAGAAGAAAATATTGCTAGGTTGAACCTGGCCCGAAGAGATCGAGCTAATCATTCTGTGTTGATTTTATACTGAATCCTTTCACCGCGTTCACCGCCATTCACCGCATAATAGTCTCCTTCTCCGCATGAGATAAGCAGGTCACAACAATCTACTATTGTCTTTAATTTCACAAGAATTTCAGCTCGTCCCTGGTGGCTTAGTTGTAGGTCGTTTGGCCTATCCCGATAAACATTTGAGTTCAAATCACGTTGAACTCACAATATTTTTTTCCCTTTATACAATCTGGCTATTTTTTACTCTTTTTATCGTTCTTTATATAAACCAGGATCGACTCCTGGTTGTGCCGAAAGCATTTTAATGTCAGGCATCGTTGTTTATTAATTCCACCCGAGACGAGAAAGAGTTAAGTAGAATAACAAAGGGAGTTACAGCAAGTGTAGGCGAGGTGGTCTAATGGTAAGAACAAAGCGTTGCACGTGTGAGAAGCTAAGTTCCATTCCTGGTTGTGTCGGAATCATGTTGGGCAGGGAAAGGTTCGAATATAATTGTATTAACTTTCACGTTTTGTTCGACTATACATGCAGCTGTAAGAACCTGTTTTTTATCGTCTAATGATGCACGAATCAGACATCGACAGAAGGCATAGGAATGTAGATTCTAAAAATACAATTTTCAGTCCGTGACAAATTCCAGTTTCTGCTGGAGAGGCCTTGAAAATCAATACAACATCAGGTTCCAAAGTGCATAATGTTAACTTTCACGTCTTTTTCGAAAAACCTGGAATAACCTGCTTTGTTTCTTCATGGACTGTCCTTTGATACACGAGTAAGGCATCGATAGAAAGCTTATGGATCGTAGCTAGTAGATCGTTGATCTCAGCTAGTGATCGAACCATTACGCATTTGACGTCTGTGGTTTCTACCACTGTACCACGTGTTCATGAACATACCGCATTGATCTGAGCTAGTGATCGATCCATTACGCATTTGACGTCTGTGGTTTCTACCACTGTACCACGTGTTCATGAACATACCGCATTGATCTGAGCTAGTGATCGATCCATTACGCATTTGACGTCTGTGGTTTCTACCACTGTACCACGTGTTCATGAACATACCGCATTGATCTGAGCTATAGTGATCGATCCATTACGCATTTGACGTCTGTGGTTTCTACCACTGTACCACGTGTTCATGAACATACCGCATTGATCTGAGCTAGTGATCGATCCATTACGCATTTGACGTCTGTGGTTTCTACCACTGTACCACGTGTTCATGAACATACCGCATTGATCTGAGCTAGTGATCGAACCATTACGCATTTGACGTCTGTGGTTTCTACCACTGTACCACGTGTTCATGAACATACCGCATTGATCTGAGCTAGTGATCGATCCATTACGCATTTGACGTCTGTGGTTTCTACCACTGTACCACGTGTTCATGAACATACCGCATTGATCTGAGCTAGTGATCGATCCATTACGCATTTGACGTCTGTGGTTTCTACCACTGTACCACGTGCTCATGAACATACTGGATTGATCTGAACAAGTGATCTCATGCAATCAATAAATATTCAACTTGGATGTTTATACCGTTGTATATGTTCGGCATAACCATTCAACTTAGATGTTTATGCCGTTGTATATGTTCGGCATAAACATATGGCTAAAGTAAGAAGGAAAATACCGTTTGCTTTCATCCAGAGGAAGTATTTTTGGAGAAAAAAAAATCAGTAATTTCCGAATATTTCTTGGTGCTAAAATATAAAAAATTGTTCGGCGAGAATCGATCCATTAGGCATTTGACGCCAGTGGTTTGTACCACTGTACCACATGTTCATGAATATACCGCATTGATCTGAGCAACATTCAACTTAGATGTTTATGCCGTTGTATATGTTCGGCATAAACATTCAACTTAGGTGTTTATGCCGTTGTATATGTTCGGCATAAACATTCAACTTAGATGTTTATGCCGTTGTATATGTTCGGCATAAACATTCAATTTAGATGTTTATGCCGTTGTATATGTTCCGCATAAACATCCAACTTAGATGCTTATGCCGTTGTATATGTTCGGCATAAACATCCAACTTAGATGCTTTTGCCGTTGTATATGTTCGTCATAAACATTCAACATGGATGTTTATGCCGTTGTATATGTTCGGCATAAACATTCAGTTTAGATGTTTATGCCGCTGTATATGTTCGGCATAAACATTCAACTAGGATAGTTATTCCGTTTGACTGTCTTCGGCATAACCACTCAACTTGGATGGTTATGCCATTGACTGTCTTCGGCATAACCATTCAACTTGGATGGTTATGCCGTTGACTGTCTTCGGCATAACCATTCAACTTGGATTGTTATGCCGTTGACAGTCTTCGGCATAACCATTCAATTTGGATGGTTATGCCGTTGACTGTCTTCGACATAACCATTCAGCTTGGATGGTCATGCCGTTGACTGCCTTCGGCATAACCATTCAACTTGGATGGTTATGCCGTTGACTGTCTTCGGGATAACCATTCAACTTGGGTGGTTATGCGGTTGACTCCTTTCGGCATAGCCGTTCAACTCAGATGTTTATGCCGTTGAATATGTTCCGCATAAACATTTGGCTAAAGTAAGTAGGAATATACAGTTTCCTTTCAACCTGAGGAAAGATTTTTGGTGAAAAAAAAAGAATTAGTAATTTTCGAATACTTCTTGGTGCGAAAATATAAAAAAATGTTCGGCGAGAATCGACCATTATGCATTTGACGTGTGGACATGGTTTCTACCACTGTACCACGTGATCACGAACATACCGCATTGATCTGAACTAATGATCTCTATTTATATATTCAACTTGGATGTTTATGCCGTTGTATATGTTCGGCATCAACATTCAACTTAGATGTTTATGCCGTTGTATATGTTCGGCATAAACATTCAACTTGGAAGTTTATGCCGTTGTATATGTTCGGCATAAACATTCAACTTAGATGTTTATGCAGTTGTATATGTTCGGCATAAACATTCAGCTTGGATGGTTATTCCGTTTGACTGTCTTCGGCATAACCATTCAACTTGGATGGTTATGCCGATGACTGTCTTCGGCATAACCATTCAACTTGGGTGGTTATGCCGTTGACTGTCTTCGGCATAACCTTTCAACTTGGATGGTTGTTCCGTTGACTGTCTTCGGCATAACCATTATGCCGTTGACTGCCTTCGATGTAACCATTCAACTTGGATGGTTACGCCGTTGACTGCCTTCGGCATAACCATTCAACTTAGGGGGTTATGCCGTTGTATATGTTCGGCATAAACATTCAATTTAGATGTTTATGCCGTTGTATATGTTCGGCATAAACATCCAACTTAGATGCTTATGCCATTGTATATGTTCGTCATAAACATTCAACTTGGATGTTTATGCCGTTGTATATGTTCGGCATAAACATTCAATTTAGATGTTTATGCCGTTGTATATGTTCGGCATAGACATCCAACTCAGTTAGATGTTTATGCCGTTGTATATGTTCGGCATAAACATTCAGTTTAGATGCTTATGCCGTTGTATATGTTCGGCATAAACATTCAACTTGGATGGTTATTCCGTTTGACTGTCTTCGGCATAACCATTCAACTTGGATGGTTATGCCGTTGACTGCCTTCGGCATAACCATTCAACTTGGGTGGTTATGCCGTTGACTGTCTTCGGCATAACCATTCAACTTGGAAGGTTATGCCGTTGACCGCCTTCGGCATAACCATTCAACTTGGGTGGTTATGCCGTTGACTGTCTTCGGCATAACCATTCAACTTGGATGGTTATGCCGCTGACTCCTTTCGGCATAGCCGTTCAACTCAGATGTTTATGGCGTTGAATATGTTCGGCATAAACATTTGGGTAAAGTAAGTAGGAATATACCGGTTCCTTTCAACCTGAGGAAATATTTTTTGAGAAAAAAAAAGAATTAGTAATTTCCGAATATTTCTTGGTGGGAAAATATAAAAAAATGTTCGGCGAGAATCGATCCATTACGCATTTGACGTCTGAGCATGGTTTCTACCACTGTACCACGTGATCACGAACATACCGCATTGATCTGAACTAGTGATCTCTATCTATATATTCAACTTATATGTTTATGCCGTTGTATATGTTCGGCATAAACATTCAACTTGGAAGTTTATCCCTTGTATATGTTCGGCATAAACATTCAATTTACATGTTTATGCCGTTGTATATGTTCGGCATAAACATTCAACTTAGATGTTTATGCCGTTGTATATGTTCGGCATAAACATTCAACTTAGATGATTATTCCGTTGTATATGTTCGGCATAAACATTCAACTTGGATGGTTATGCGGATGACTGTCTTCGGCATAATCACTCAACTTGAATGGTTATGCCATTGACTGTCTTCGGCATAACCATTCAACTTGGATGGTTATGCCGTTGACTGTCTTCGGCATAACCATTCAACTTGGATGGTCATGCCGTTGACTGCCTTCGGCATTACCATTCAACTTGGATGGTTATGCCGTTGACTGTCTTCGGCATAACCATTCAACTTGGATGATTATGCCGATGACTGTCTTCGGCATAACCATTCAACTTGGATGGTTATGCCATTGACTGTCTTCGGCATAACCATTCAACTTGGATGGTTATGCCGTTGACTGTCTTCGGCATAACCATTCAACTTGGATTGTTATGCCGTTGACAGTCTTCGGCATAACCATTCAATTTGGATGGTTATGCCGTTGACTGTCTTCGACATAACCATTCAGCTTGCATGGTCATGCCGTTGACTGCCTTCGGCATAACCATTCAACTTGGATGGTTATGCCGTTGACTGTCTTCGGGATAACCATTCAACTTGGATGGTTATGCCGTTGACTCCTTTCGGCATAGCCGTTCAACTCAGATGTTTATGGCGTTGAATATGTTCCGCATAAACATTTGGCTAAAGTAAGTAGGAATATACCGTTTCCTTTCAATCTGAGGAAATATTTTTGGGGAAAAAAAAGAATTAGTAACTTCCGAATATTTCTTGGTGCGAAAATATAAAAAAATGTTCGCCGGGAATGGATCCATTACGCATTTGACGTCTGGGCATGGTTTCCACCACTGTACCACGTGATCACGAACATACCGCATTGATCTGAACTAGTGATCTCAATCAACATATATTCAACTTGGATGTTTATGCCGTTGTATATGTTCGGCATAAACATTCAACTTAGATGTTTATGCCGTTGTATATGTTCGGCATAAACATTCAACTTAAACGTTTATGCCGTTGTATATATATGTTCGGCATAAGAAGTTACCATCGCAAAGCAAGTGCTGCTCTTTAAACCAAAGTCAAATTTAGAACATTTCGGCCCAATTTTCCGTTTAGATCGACTTAGAAATGTTCAAAACACTTATTGATGCAAAAAGTTTTGGTACACGGCTATTTTAATGCGTATTTTGATATAAAAAATGCTTAGATGTGTTTTAAAATACTTTCTACTACGCTTAGCCGTTCGCCGGCTTCGTGGATCGACGTGGATCGCGTCAATAAAAACTAGAAGTTACCATCGCAAGGCAAGTGCTGCCTTTTAAACCAAAGTCAAATTCAACCTCCGTCGCAGGGACTTTCCACCGGCTAGGAAAGACCCTGCTATCGGCTGGTCACGTGTCTCCCAGAATCTGGGAGATAACAAACAATTTCAATTAGGGTGGGTACCTAAGTACGTTTTGTCATTGAGCAAGGAGTGAGCGAAGAAATAACCCAGAAATCATGCAGGAAATATTTACAAAATTGTATATTTTATTTGTCATGAATACTATCAATGTTACACAATAGTGAATATCAAATTTCATTGTGCGCAGAATGTCGGTGAGCAAAGATAGATCAGATTTCAATAGACAAATTATGCCGATACAGCTCGTCGAAGAAATCAACACGTCGCAAACGTTACAAGAAAATATATTTCTACACCAGTACCGATCGATGTGGCTGTTATTTAGCTGTTGGTGTCTATCCTAAACTACAAGGATTTATTTAATACTGAGATGTGTAACGAAATATAGAGATCGTTTGATTTCTGAAATATCGCAAACAATGTTGCTGGTAAACAATGGTACTCGGACTGCTGAAACTTCAGAACAATCCTCAGAGATCGAAAAACCAGAATCTGTTGAAACTTGATGCTCAAGAAATATGTCGAAGTATACCTCCCTGTTATCAAACCTACGGTAAAATAATCCGACAATAGCCTACTCAAAGATAGGTCAAAGACTCGTTTGTGCGTGTATGTTTACAAATACGAATACTGTATATGTTTGACATTTAGGAGTTAGGACATTTAGAGAATGCAGTCCGCATCATAAATTTGATAAAAAGCTTTAATTGTGACATTAGCTTTACTGTAATGAAGTACTTTGTGATATATATATATATATATATATATATATATATATATATATATATATATATATATATATATATATATATATATATATATATATATATATATATATATATATACTCACAAGATGAACACAGCAAAGTTTATCTTATACTCTTATATTATATATACCGGGTGGCCCAAAAAAAAGTACTCCTGTTTGATTCGTAATAACATCTAAACAAGTATAGCTTTTAAAGAGAAATAACTTGCATCAAATAGAGGAAGGACTAACTTAGACTTTGATATATTACAGTTGTATTTCAATCTAAAAATTCACGGAGATATTAATCTTTAAATTCGGGAGGATATTTCTGGATGTGTCTGAAATATGCAAAAATCGGCGTATCAAATATAATCAAGATTTGCCCGACTGAAACATGCACTATTACCAGTAAATAAATGACACTTGACAAATTGTTTATTATGAAACAAAGTATTATTATATCTACAAAATACAAGCAAGATTCATTCGTCCGAAATTCGCGTGTGTTCCTAGCACGAATACGTTTCCTTATTTCATGAGACCACTGCATCGCGAAGGATCGTCATTGGATCGTTCGTAGTTCTGAATTAGGGCATGTTGTCACAACGGAATTGTGAAGCTCTTCTAACTTCTGCAACGTTCTGAAATCTTGTTAAGAACACCCAAACTCTTTTGCCGTTTCTTAATCTTGGCAAGTTCATGGAGTAAACTGAGAATTATATGAAACACAATCAAACCATACAACTCCATAAGACATAACAATTAAGCAACTCCCCAAAGACATGCAACATTTTTGGAACAAAACGTAACAAAATAGTAGCGTTGATACGGTGATGTGTATTTGCAAAAAGCAATATTATTTCCTTCAATAAAGAATATTCATCCTGCTCTAACCGAGAAATAATCTACTCAGTCTGTTTGAACCCATTAAAAACATAAAAAATTAGGCTATTTAAGAATACGAAAAATTTAAGCGCCTGCCTTCCATGGTCAGTCTTTCATGTACATTTAAGTTTGCAAAGACCTAATATTAAATACTTGCATAATTTCGAACGTTCATATTTCAGGAAACAATGAGCTAAGATTTACATGTAAGATGTCTAAATCTACGCCATATCCCTTACAAACCTTAACGATAATTCGCTGAAATACAAGTTAGCCTAATATGTCATTAAGCAAACAAACGCTGGAGTTAATATTTGATATGCCGATTTTCGCTAATTTTAGACACATTCCAAAATATGCTCCCCAATTTTAACATTAATATATCCGTGAATTTAAAAGTTATTTCTCTTTAAAAACTTTACTTGTTTAGAAGTTATTACAAATCAAACAGGAGTACTTTTTTTTGGGCCGCCCGGTATATATATATATATATATATATATATATATATATATATATATATATATATATATATATATATATATATATATATATATATATATATATAGCATCTATATATATATATATAGCATCTATATATATATATATATAGCATCTATATATATATATAGCATCTATATATATATAGCATCTATATATATATATTTATCACATACTTGTACCTTTATCAGGTAGGAAGCAGCGGGACATAAAAACGATATCGTCCCGGATATCGTTTTTTGTCCCGGATATCGTTTTTTGTCCCGGATATCGTTTTTTGTCCCGCTAAATTTCGCGCCTTGTCAAAACAAAGATGGCCGACTCGAGGTTCGTGTTGGTTGATGTCGACAGTTTTATCAAAGGAAACAAGAACGATAATACAAAACGAAAGACTTAAATTGTATATTATTTATATGAATGGTCTATTTATTTTCTAAAATCATATTTGTTCAGTAAATGATGAATTGTTTTGAATTCTAAAATGATCCTATTTTTTCAAAATTGTTTACTTTTGGGTGTCAAACCCTGATAAAGGTACAAGTATATAATAAATAGGTTATCGTACTCGGGATTCGGTGATATCAGTTTTATCGCTCTCGGGACGATATCACAATTGTCCCTCGGTCGCTGCGCTCGCTCGTGACAATTGTGATATCATCCCTCGAGCGATAAAACTGATATCACCTCATCCCTTATATGATAACCTATATATATATATATATATATATATATATTAAGATGAAAATGTTCTAGAGTGTGTATTATATAATTTCCATACCCAGCGCAAGCAGAAAGATGTCCGTCTGACCGTGTAGCTCAGTTGGTAGAGCGTCGATCTAGTAATTCGAAGGTCGCGGGTTCAAGACCCAGCCGCGGCAGACAACATCTTTCTGCTTGCGCTGGGTATGGAAATTATATAATACACACTCTAGAACATTTTCATCTTAACATATTACGGAGTGTACAATTACACAACTTAACATATATATATTATATATATTATAATATATATATTATATATATTATATATATATATATATATATATATATATATATATATATATATATATATATATATATATATATATATATATATATATATATATATATATATATATATATTATGTACTGTTTAATAAACGAGCAGGAGTGTTTTATTGTATCTGCGAAGCAGATATATATGCTATCGCAAACGTGACCGTACCGTATGTTAACAGATAGCCATTCAGCGACGAGCTTATATAATTTAAGCCAATTTAAGCCAATCAGCGATTCGTTTACATCGATTGTTTACATCGTGCCCGCATCTAACCTGCGAACGGGCATACTTTAGCCTCGTCAGGCCTCGTGTATAAATCGTGTTATTGTTTCAAAAATATCTTGATATTTTTATCAATTTATCTTGAATTGGCTGTCTTGTTTTCTGACTTTTCTCGCCATTCTACTTGCGATATTATTCCGAAGTTATTTATCAACATGGAATCTTATCCTCATCTGGTAAGTAGTCAAATACCACATATTATATATTTAAATACCAAATTTGTGCAAATATATGTCCCACATATTTTATAAGTTTTATAATACATGAGTTCGCCAGTTCGGCAAATATTTACTATACTATCTATAGTTAATATTGCCGTATCTTCGGCGTAGAGTTTACATGGAATGCACTCTGGAATTTTTTTATTAATATATTACACTGTATAAAATATTGGATATTTTCGAGGATATTTTAAGCCATTTGTCAACATAGTTCACAAAAAGATTTATACAGTAAAACAATCCTTCTGTGACTTCTGTAATATTTTAAACAGTCAAAACATGCATAGCAGGCAATATTGCCAATGTACAATATCAAAGGAAACTATAATGGTCTCGAGAGATATTGAATTAAATCCTGGTCGTGTATTTCTGTATAAACTCTGTTCAAAACAACAGTCCAACTACTAAGCTGTCATCAAATGTAGTGTTGGGAGTTAAAGATGTTATCAGTTTACAATACTTATACATTTTGGTTTTACACATTAGAGTTTATAATTAAACAAAATTTTTACAAACATTTTCAAATGCTAATAAAAGAATCCCCACCCTCCCTCCTTTAATATTACATTGTTATTTTGCTTTCTAACATAAATGTTTTTGTCTAGAGATTAATGCAAGAATGATGAATAAATGTACTGGATATTGGCTAGATAATTTTGTCAGAACAACCCACTTGCAAGACAATCTTACCTAAATTCATAAGTATCAATGGTATGGATACTGTAATAACTTAACAGCTGCAATATTAAATATGGATGGTCAGATCAATGGCACACAATATGTACAAAACTGAACTTGTGATACCTTCTACTCAAACCGATATTCTCCCACAACACAAATTGTTTTTGTGTGGATATGTTGTGTTAAACCGAACAGTGTGGTATATCATTAACTGTGCACAAGATTGGAATTTAATTATATACTTCATTCATGACCTTTAAAACATTCTCTACTATTCAGTGGTCTTCGATATATGATGGACTTTTTGCTACAGTATGGCATGTTCCTCGAATAGTTTGGTGTATGTTACTCAACAGTTAACGTTGGCAAGTGCATGTAAACAACAAATGACAGAACTTTTGCTTCATATGATTACAATAAAGTTTTCAAAATGGGTATGGATTGACAAGTGACAGTTTACTAAATAGACACTGCGAATATTGTTTGCATGAAATTTTTATTTTTTTGACTGCATAATTGTCGGAGTTACAATCATAATCACATAAAATTAGTTAAATTTTTATACACATTTATATATATATATATATATATATATATATATATATATATATATATATATATATATATATATATATATATATATATATATATATATATATATATGTACATAGTGAGTAGATAGGCCTAGGAGTCTACTAGAAACCTTGAAAGGCTTTTGATTAAGACTCCTAGTTAAGTTGATGTTTTTTAAAACTAAAATGTTTTTCCTTGTAAAAGAATCCTATTTTTACAAAAAAATATTTATACTAATTCTATTTACATTGCTAAGAAGTAATAATAATGCACTTTGAAATATAGGATTGTAAATAAATTTCATAGAAATGGAAATACGATGATGTGCATGATCATATTTTTAATTTTATGAAGTAATTTTTTGTTACTTTTTTAAAAATAGAATATGAAACTGCACTTTTTAATTTTATATCAAGATTATTCCTGCAGATATCAATTCCTTTATTAGAAATTGAATGCTTAACATAGTTTATATTGTTATATAGCTCACGTCATAAGACTCATAAACGCTATAGCGAGCTACCATCTTGCATGGACATGACTGGTTGAGGAATGAGGTTACCATTCGATCCCTCTATACAAAATGCGCATATCATGTCATGTCATGTTGCTCTTCTTAAAGCCTAGTTCTCATTCATCGCAAACCGTCGGCGATGGGAGCTTTGCGACGTCGGCGACCGCTTGCCATTTATGAGAACACATCAAAAATTATATCGCCGACTGTCCGTAATCGTCGCCGACCATCGGCGATGACATCGCAGGAAACAAAAAAGTTTGTTTCTTGCGACCATCGCCGACTGCCACCTGCTTGAAAAACCTATGAGAAATGAGTAAAAGTTGTTTTTTCCTCAACAAGCAAGGAAATAATCAACTGAAGTTTGACAGAAATCATGAACTTTACGTTGAACGGGGCCATTTTGTGCCTTGGTGGGAAATTTTGAAACACATCGGCTGTCATCAGCGACGATCACCGATGTATGAGAACTTTCGTGCATTTGCATTCGGCGAGCATCGGTGATAAGCGTCGCCGATCGTCGGTGACAGTTTGCGATGAATGAGAACTAGGCTTTATGAAATAGTAAAATGTCATGTTCCGTTTACTGTACATAACGTTTCGTTTTTACTTGAACCACTCAAATATTGAATAAATTGATTGACTTTTGATTTTTCTTCACGAATTATTTACGAGTATTCTAAGAAACAATTATATCTTCGTTACAACGCCATAATATTACACTTACCGAGTTATAATTTCAAAATAAAATATTTTTACATTAAATATGCATTACGCCAACTGAACTAAAAAAATGTTTGGTGACTTTGACTACATGCATACCTTGAGGAAAATAGGAATAGATTCCAAAGTTAATTCTCCTCTTTGTACAGCTTCTTTCAATATTTCTCTAAACAGTTTAGAAAGAGTTTTTAACAGTCATGTTTTCGCTTCTTTTAATAAATGAATGCAAAGTTCAATTGCATTCACGACCGAACGTTTTGACATCAGGGGTGATCTGAAGTCGCAAAGATGGCGTCATCTGTCAACAAGATGGATATGTTCTTGTGGCAAATGTGTGTGACACCAAACACGTGATTGCGTGGGAAAACGCTGGAGTGATTACCACCTAGCAATGCCCAAGGGCAAAGACATTGCTCGGAAGCGTGGCAAAAAATATCAGTAATCACTGATTTGAACAGAAATAACGGTGCATTTACCACAAGAATATGTCAACCTTGATCGTAGATGACGCCATCCCATTGGTTTGTAAGAAGCCACGTTGCGACATCAGATCACTTCTGATGAAGACACTATATAGATTGGAGTGTCGAAACGTTGGGTCGTGAATGCAATTCGACTGGGTTTTGCATTCATTTATTAAAAACAGAGTAGTGAACGAAAACATGACTGATATACCTGGTTGCTGTGAACTCATAAATTAAAGGGTATTTAAATCTTCAATATTTTACATCGTGGCTAGGTTTTGAAAAATCATTGAAAAGTCTGAAATATTTTTAAATAGCTGCTCAAACTTACATTTTTGGGCACCAATGCCCATCACGCATGCTAATTCATGCGTTTACCTAATTTGCATATCGCTATTTTACTTTTTTTTAAGTACCCAAACAATCTATATTGATAAAAAAATTCATGAAATTAACGGATTTGTGAAATTGAGAGCAGTTTCAAAATTGTCTACTTTTTATACACACCCTGTATATGCTGAACAATCTCTGATTTCTAGCAAGCAACATTTCTTCAAAGAGATGATCTAATTTTTACGCATTGTCCACATTTTTAAAAACGTAGGGAGACACCTTTATATATTTACTCAAATCAGGTTATAAATTCATATCTTGAATTTACAATCTGTAGCTGCATTGGAGCACCGTTTTAAAAAGCGCATTTTTTACCTTGCATTTTCTAAGTGAGTATTTCCCATGCTCATTTTGCCATATCCAGGATATTTCCAGTCAACATCAAGTTGAGACAAAGGAACATACGACAATGTCTCACATCCAGTGTTATCGTACTCATCAAGTTTATCCAGACGAGAAAACAGGATTGCCACGGCAATATTATTACTGCCATATGAATTGACTTGATGATAATGACCTAAAGATATTTAGTAGAATCATACTGGTGTACTTTTGCAAATGCTGTAATTTGATTAGCTAATCTACTCGCTATCTATTCCTCGATACATATAGTGAGTAGCAAAATAATCATTTCCCTGGCGCATTTAAAAAACGGCTTCCATTATCAAATTACCGAATTAGTTTATGGAATATGTTTGATCTCTGATTCTACTACAAGAATTAGATTACTCTCTCTCGATTTATACGAGGTGATAGTTGATCACCTCATAGAAATCCCGAGCTCGTAATCTAATTGTTACTGTACATAGCGATCTATAGGGTCAGGTCTATCTATAGGAGCATGTACTCAATACAGACCTTATCCAAGCGACAATCTTGTCTACACGGACGTCACCCAATAATTGACTGTTACAGCATAACTAATTTTGGCGGCATTTTGCGTCATAGCGCTCGTGTAAAGAAGCAATAAGCCGTAGGATGAGCATCCAAAAGATGCAATTCCGTTGCACCCCTCGTGGAACTACGTAATTCTCACATGAATCAATAGATAAAAGCTTACTTTATCAGAATCCGTTGCTCCCCAAGCGAAACAAGTGCACAATTGCGAAAATAATCCCTATAAAGTTCGCTATTTTCCCGCTTCGAAATATTCGAACCGCCATTGTTTTGGTAGCAAATACGCATGCGCAAGTCAGTCAAACTCGCACTGCGCACGCGCAAACGCGAAAAATGGATTTTAGCTGTGGGTTTTCCCCGATTTTCCCGCAAAAACAACAAAATAAAATCACGGAATAAAGATCAAACCTTGTGATATTAACGAATAAATACACACACATTAAATATTGTTTAAAATACATTGTACATTTTGCTTGCTCGTATGCTACATCACCTCAATTCATTGGCTATTGTTTCAAAATACCGTTTTAACGTAATTCAATACAAATTTGTGTGAGGTAAAAAACCCCACGTGTATCAAACAGGACGGAGAATATATAAATATACATACGATTCACACGATCAAGGAACAAATTTAAATATTTCGCTAAACTAAAGCCTTGGCTTGGCCAAACGTAAGAAACATTGTCGCGGAAATATTCGTGATTTTCAATGTTTGCTCATGGGCGCACCGGGAGGAGGGCGGTAGCCCCCAGTTTGTCGGGCAAACAAAGCCAGTCGGGCAATATTAGCTTCACAGTTGGGCAACATTGGCTTATTATAAAAATAAATGGGACAAATTCTGTCAATTTTGTGGGAAATTCTGTCAATTTGTGGGAAATTGGCTATCTAATATGATTTTTCGTAATCACTCCTACCCCCCCGACAACAATTTTTTGGAAGATGTTTTTGACAACTCGGGAACAATCTGAAAAAGTCAGGCATTTTTCCCCCCCCCCAATTTTTTTTTTCCCGTACGCCCATGTGTTTTCTCAAATGTTTCCCTATCTCCAACACCTGGAAACATTGCCTTTTATTGAAACAAACTTTGCTTCCTGGAAAACAAAAATATTTCCTACCAAATTAGAAACATTTGATAAACACTCTTTCTCCGTTTGCCGACGCTGGTAAGACAATATAAAATACCGAAACATTACAAATAATATGACAAATATTTTTGCGCAACAATGTTTCCCAGTTTGTCCATGGCATTAATAATGGATATTTATATAAACTCCTAGGAAAACCTCTGATTGAATCTTTAATGAATCATCAGGGGCGTCGGAGCGGCTCTAAAAGTGGGCGGGCACACTTCGCCCTAACGCACACTTTGCCCTAGCGCACACTTAGTGACATTCTAGGGGGATCTGGGGGCATGCTCCCCTGAACAATTTGTTTGAAATGCCATTTCCTGCACTTTAGAAGGAGATTTACAGAGTTGTAAAGGTAACAAACTGTCATAAAACATCTCAAATTGTTTTGTCTACACTTTGCGTAACTGAAATAACATCAATAAAAATGGGAGGGAGGCCCCAAAACTAAAAAGTGGGGGCGCGGGCTCCCCTTCTGATGCCCCTGTGTATTATCAGGCTATTGCAAGATATGTTTGGCGCTTCTTAAATCGTGCGTTCCATCCATCGCTTAAGTATATTCTATGGATACCAATCTTGGATTTGGACCAACTTTTCCATTCGTTCCCACCATCTTTTCCAACCATCTGTTCCAACCGACGAAGCCGGACTGCACCAGTGTAGGACCTTTAACTGTGAAAGAAACATGTCCCAGGCATCAACTCGAAATTTATCATAAAAAAAGATAAATTGGGAGGAAATAAAAAATCCATAATTTCATCATAACTATCTATAATTGAAAGACACGTTTTTCATCCTTGAGCCCAGATTTTCATCAGTGCAATAAAATCCCACTTATTGGATCCTGGCCTAGGGTCTACCGACCTACGCTCAAAACGAGATTGCATGTATTCTACAATAAGCTGTTCTGGCTTTTGTCTGGTAAAGTGCTACTTCTCGTATTTAATATTACATATATTATATTGTGACATAGGTGGGTATTTAGCCACTATCTAGAATAACGAGGAACGATTCAACCTGGTTTTTCGTACCCACACTTGTTGACTTTTTCTTATAGATTTGCTGCGGCGGCGCTAGAATGCGTTTCAGCTCCTCCGCCAAGGTGCGTTTCAGCTTCTCAACCATAACCAAATACTGATCTGCTGCATTGCGCAGATAATACCTAAGTGCATTACCATCATTGTTCTTCAAATATGCCATCAAATCCAGTGTCATCGCCATCAAGTTCGAATAATAAGCCATCATCATCTGAGAAATCGTTCTCGTCTGTATTCTGGTCGGGAGAATTTGCGCAATCGCAATCGTAACAAAGACCAGTACACTAATTCTATTCTCGGCTTTTTGACAGGTACAACGTCTTGATGAATATCCAGACTTACAACCACAGTAACGTTTTCCAAATTTCCATCAGGAGTTGCCGGCTTCCATCTGATATTGACTTGCCTTTCGTTTACTTCCCAACCAAACTCGGTGATTGAACATCATGCCATGCACAAATGACGTTCTTTTACTTCATACAAATCGCACATCATATCAATATGCCGCATATGGAAAGGTGGATGAAACATGTCTTTCAATTATAGATAGTTATGATGAAATTATGGATCTCATATTTCCTCCCAATTTATCTTTTTTATGATGAATTTCGAGTTGGAGCTTCGGGGACATGTTTCTTTCACAGTTAAAGGTCCTTCACTGGTCCGGCTTCGTAGGTTGGAACAGATGGTTGGAAAAGATGGTTGGAAGGAATGGAAAAGTTTAAGATTGGTATCTATAGAATATACTTAAGCGATGGATGGAACGCGCAACTTAAGAAGCGCCAAACATATCTTGCATAGTTATTCGATAATACATTAAAATTAAAATTCAATCAGAGGTTTTCCTAGGAATTTATATAAATATCCCTTAATGCCCGGGACAAACCGGGAAATAGTGTTGCGCAAAGTCAAAGATATTTGTCTTACCAATGTTTCGGTATGTCATATTGTCTTATCAGCGTCGGCAAACGGTGAGAGTGTTTCATCAAATGTTACTGAATTTGGTAGGAAATATAGTTTATTTTTGCCTTTCGGGAAGCAAATTTTGTTTCTGCAATAAAAGCCAATGTTTCCAGATGTGGGAGACACGGAACCACATGGGCCTAATCTCGTT
>CACRXK020008872.1:0-13019 GCA_902702795.2 Paramuricea clavata | reverse complement strand
GGGGACTTTGACCACACTATGAAGCCCCAGTGAGGGGAATTTGACCTACGCATCAACTCCCAGAGTCGGGAAATTTTGACATCCGCCATTTTGAAAGTTTGCGTGGTTTTGACATTGAAAGGCCTGGTAACAAGTATGGCGGAGAAACACGATCAAGTTTCATCGAAAAAGGTATTTTATAGCCTTTTATACACAGTGTCTCAATTTTTACCAAGTTTAAACCAGTATAGACTGTATGTTCGCATTGGAAAACATATGTGTGCCTTGTTATCTTAGGAATATAGTGGGGAATTTTGACAGCCATTCCTTGCCCAACAGTGGGGATTTTGACAACAAAATTTTAAAAATGTCAAAATTCCCGTGGGTTGCCCGCACCCCCCCCCTCAGGGGGAAAACATTGATAGGTGCATAACAATATAAACATTGAATAATATATGTCAGTGATTGCAACCAACATAACCAGAAACTCCCATCCTTCCCGTGGACCATTATAGCACCATAGAAAATGAACTATTTACGCCTATTTAGGCTTTTTGGTATCATTTTCATGATGATGCCGCTGACCAAAATGAAAAATATCGCGGGCACAGAAATATCGAAACATCGATATTTCTTGCCAGTATCGATACTTCTCTTCAAAACCCTGGTATCGATAGTATCGAGTATTTGGTATCGATATCGGCCCATCCCTAGCTACTGCTGCAGTGAGCACCATCTGCTAAAAGGGCTGTTGCCCATACCAACATTGTGGTTGGACACAACATGGCTGTATATTTACTTTTTTGAAGGTTATCCAAAAATAATTTGCAGTCATCTCTGCAAGTGAAAGTTAGCAGCTGGAGCAGCTTTGGGGATGGGGGACCAGGCCACTGGGGGAAACCTTTTGAGTAATTGGGCCTGAGAAAGTCAATTTGGGCAATTGGAAACATATAACTCAGGACTTGATGGCTTGAGATTTAAAAAATAAAATTTGGCCACAGAACAGGAAATAGTCAAAGTTTTAAAATAGAATGTTATAGTCCAAAAGAGACACCTATTAAATCTGGTCAGTACATATTGCAAAAAGATATTGGGAAAAATTGAAATTTTCTGCTATACTAGCATGCTACGTACTAGTGTGCACAAGACCTTCCGACCCAGGTTTGCTGGTAGCTGCAATCACTTGCAGGTAACATGATTACCTCCGATCAGGGCTGCCAATGGGGGGGGGATTGCCATGCCCCCCCCCCCCCACCTTAATAGGGCCCCAACCTGAGAGAGAGAGAGAGAGCGCCTAAAATTGAGTAGGTTCTTTAAATTGGTCAGGGCATTTTTGAAATCTAGGCCCCTTACAGTAGCTCCACATGCAGTTTAGCTAAGGTCTAGTTGGGTGACTGACTTGGGTCTAGCTTAAAAATAATGATGTCATGGGGCCCCCAGAGAAGATTTGCCCCAGGCCCCACAAATTCTCTTGGAGATTAATGGAACTCAAAAGAGCAAACCTATGCAGTACATTGCATTATACTTTTTTCACTTACAGGGAGGAGTGAATAGGGGTATACAAATCCGCTGATCCGCCAAATTTGAAGCAAAATCCGCGATCCAAGCCAAAATATTAGATAAATCCGCAATCTGCTGTATTAATAAGATCCGAAATCCGTGTAATTTTTCTGTGAAATCCGATGATCCGAAAACCTATTCACCCCCCTCCCCCCTTAGATATTTTTACTAGAATGAGGGGAAAATATTCGAATTTAAGAGGAAAAATCAATGGAAAATTGGCCAGTGGATGAGACTGTGCATACAGTACCTCTCATCAACATATATTTATTATTCAATGTTGTAACATCTATTTCATATCTGTTCTTTAAGGGTCCATGTTTAGAATATTTACTTCAACATAAAATTTTGGAAACGCTTCATACTCTTGGAAAAGCAGATGTAAGCAATGTTCTTTTTACCGTCTATTAAAGCGCTAAACATTTGATTTTCACTGCAAAACCATCAACTCAGCTTAGTTTTTCAATCCCCAATGGCCAACCCCTAGATTTGATGGCTTGATTTATTTGAACTCTACTGTGGTCAGGGTTGAGTCATGCAGTTATCAACTTCAACTTTATTTTGTTTTCAACAGTGTCCTCCTGGCATGAAACAACAAGTGCTGCAGTTCTTCACGAATCTCTTAGGAAAAATCAAAACACCATTACTGCCTCATGTTAATGTTCATAAACCAATCCATGTAAGTCATAGCAATGTGGGTGATACCTGTGCATCGTCATGTTGTTCCAGTTCTATATAGAGCTCACACATCACATGGTGCTTTTAGAGACTGATTCATGTTTGTGGTCAAATTCAAGCAGCGCCATCAGAGAATGAAGAAGTACAATTCCTGTGTACCGTTGCAGCAAAACTACGAATGTTTCCAAATTTAGTTAATTTCTTTTTAGAGGTAAGTTATCCGCTTCCATTTCCTCTTACTGGAACTTGTCCTTCAATGCAGGAAAAAATCATTTTCTTCCAGAGAGCACAACCTAGAGTCAAAAAGTTCCTGCAGACCAATGGAGTATTTTTGTGCAAAATCTGCATGTGCATAAACATATAGTGTTCTAGCTGACCATGGTTTTAAATTCAGTAAATATTGTCTGTCAACCATATGTTGTTCGTCATTCAAAGGAATTTCCTGCAGCTGTTTAACATTTCCTGCAAGCAGTGCTCGCGGGTTTGCCTACTTTTCCCACTCATGTTAAATGTTCATAAAGTTTTTCATAAAGTCCTTTTTCATAAATGTTCATAAAGTCCTTTTTCATAAAGTTTCTCCAGCAGAAGGAATACCTATTACCTAAATGTATATCTGGAGTTAAGGAATGTATGTACCAGGGATATTTTCAAGCACTTTTCTACTACCGGTATACGGTAGTAAATACTCAATCTTCAATTGAGTTTTGAAACTCAATCTTCTTCCACAATGATTTTTTTTTCACAATTTGATTTTTTTTAATGTAAATGTTCCATTAAAAACCTGTTTTTCTATATAATTTTGTTCAAAAAGCTGTCGAAACTGTTACACAAAATCTCGTAGAGGAATACTCATGCCCATGCACACTAGAAATGTGTACCACAAACAGGGCCGCACATTATCTATTTTGAGAAATAGTAAAAAAAGGCTGTCCCAAATGAACGAATTGTCGGTCCCGATCGTCCGGTGCAAACATTACGCAAAATTTTTGTTTCCGTGAGCGGATTTATTTTTTGGAAAGTGTTCAAAAAATAATAAGTAAGGTTATAGAATTGCTAATTGCCATTATACACTGCCTGAATCAACTTCCTTTCTGTGCTCTACAGTTAGCTGATGGCCAAACTAGACGTTGAAAATGCCTTTTCCGACGATCTAGAGACTTCAAAGTTTCAAAATTTTTCCGCTAAAAAGTTGGTCCCGAAATATTAATGTGCGCCCCTGAACACAAATTTTTTTAACGTCCTCCCCCCCCCCCCAAAGAAACTCAATCTTCTTCTGAAAAACGGTAGTAGACTAAAGTGCTTGAAAATATCCCTGTGTACGTGCATGAAACTTGAGAATATAATCAAATCATGTAAATTTAAGTGCCCAAGTTCATCCCATGCATGTAAACAGAGCCTGATATCAATACATGTTGTATTTAGATGCCTTATCAAGCCAACTTAACTCCTGCAGACGTTTCTTCACCAATACAGAAACACAGACAGCAAGAAAAACCACAGTACAGTCTTGTTAATTCTCTGTTACAACTCAGCAAGAGTGAGGTATGCTACCATGGTCCCTTAGATATGGTACTCGGCCAGCAGTTATGATATTCCTTTTACAGTATAAGCAGACTTGCATTATTTAGCTACGTGCTGCGCTCGGAAGCTTGAGCTAGCTCCCCCATTAGTTTTAGGCAAATAACTAGAATTGTGCAATGTACCGTAGTTTGGATGTACTGTAAATGTTTATGACCACTCTGAGGTGGACGGCTTTACAACCCCCAATTGACAAAGGTTTCCGAAGGTTAAGTTTGCTGACCAAACCATGATAAAGTTTGCTGATCAAATCATTAAAACATTTGCTTATCCAACCATTATAAAGTCAAAAACATTTTTACCCAACCTCAAATGTCAATTAAAAAATAAATGTCCACCCCTGGCCAAAAACTTTACAAAAGGATACCATTCAGTTGTCACACATGTCCTTTACCACTTCTCTGACATGAGTTTGATAGTTGCTTGGGCAATTTTCTGCAGTCTAAATTTTCATGTTGTCTGCACATGTACTTTCTATGGAGACACCATTTGCCTCCTGACAAATTGGGAAATGATCAAGTATTGACATACGACTGTTGACATTGCTTTTTAGTCTTTAATATATGAGTGAGTCTTGCTTTGGAAATGACAATAAATTACCCAACCCTTGAGTTAGTTTGTTTTTCATTTACCCAACCTGTTACTCACTCAAAATTTTGTTTGCCCAACTTTTTCCACTTCGGTGCCACGCCCCGCCATAAATAATGACTAGTCCCTCACACAAATATTGACCATTCCTGCAGGACAAACGTATAGCGGTGAAAGCTTGTGAAGGTCTTATGTTATGTTCCTCCATCCCAGATGGCCATGCTGCGAGTGTTATCATTCTTTATACGCCGTTTTGTGAAGTCATGGTATGCATCTCTTGTAATTCGCTATAATTCACAAAAACACACAGGAAATTATGAGCGTGAAGGATACAAAATCCTTTTAATTTACATAATATTTAAGTTTGTGTTCCTCATTAAATGTCATGCGTGTCTGTAGGATTAAGAGGCAATGTTTTTCAATGTCACGTATTCGCAATGAAAAGTGTTCAAAACCTAAAATCTTTTTGGCGTTCCTCTCAAAATTACTTTGTTCTAGCTTTATTCTCTAGTTTATAGAGTTAGCTACCTTTTTAAATGCATCCGCCGGTTGAGAAACATAAAATAATAGTTAAAAATTGTCAATTAAAATACAATTATCAGTGATGCTTTAAAACTGACGCCATATTTGCAGCCATATAAGCAAAACTTACTGAACTTCAGACATCATTTTCTCTTTGGCGTATCATCTAAAATCTCTTCATTTTAGCATTATTTTACAGATAAAGCACTAAACATACTTTTTAAGCTTGTTTGCCGATTGAGAAACGTATCGAAAAATAAAAATTTTGAATTTAGTCATAACCTCAAGTGATATATTATACGCATTAGTTTTGAGCACGTGTTACGTAACATACAAAAAAATCTCCTCTTAAAGAGGTTCAGGTTTGACTACCGCTGCCTCTCACTGTCTTACTACGCATTTGATTCGTGATTGGGTAGATTAAAGACATCTGATTAGTTACTGGTAGCGGTAGTGGAAGTCAAAATCTGAACCTTTATGTCATTGAAGAATACGAACGTTTTTATAAACTAGATAAATCATAAATCACATCCGTGTTTTAGAAAATTTAGTTGCCACCATATCTTAGTTCTGTAAACTTATTTGCCCTAAATCCCATGCAATGTATATCGAAAAATACTTGTCATAGCTTTGTTACAGTTATTCAGCTATGTCAATGAAAGGTTTTCGGAAATTATTGGGGGGGGGGGGGTTGCCCTTCCTCCAACGTCCGCCACTGTTGTATAAGTATACAACAACTCGTCTTCCGCCCACATTTGTACATCTTTTATATACATCATGGCTACTCAGGCTTAAAGGCAATTTAAATGCTCAATAGACCTTTCCCCTTTTGAGTGAAATTTTGATCTAAACAAGTCTAGACAAAAATTTTACCATGTGCAGCTTAATGAAAGAGCATCACAAAATTAGTAATATTCCGAAGTTTCGTATTTTACAACATTTCGCAACGAAACTTCAGAATATTACTAATTTTGTGATGCTCTTTCAAGCTGTGATGAAATTTTTGTCCAGACTTGTCTAGATCAAAATTTCACTAAAAAAAAGGTCTATTGCATGCGCTAAAATTTGGTAGGCGATATGAAGTAAATGTTGCATCTTGAGTAGTAAATATTTGTTAATATATATTTTAACTGTTCTGTATAGGTTGACTGTCTGACCGGATTATTTCAAAGTCTACCCAAAGAAATTGAACCTGCTGACATTGCAAACATTGTCGCTAAATGGGGGTTAGTCTTTCAATGGTCTATATATACCGATATTATCAAACGAATATTTCTTTGGTCGATATGTAGTTTAGAGATGTACGTTGACACTATCACACCGGAGCGAAATAATGCCGGCAGAATTTACGTGTGTTTACACTATATGCCGTTACAGTTTGTGTACTAGAACAAAATAATTTCAACGAAAACATAACTGTTTTGAGATTTGAGATACTCGGTTTGCAAGCGGTACAAAAAAGTAACGGCGTTCCTGTTCACACGGACGTTTCTACTTTCTTTTCATCTCGCTCCGTTGAGAACCCGTGGTCAAATCCGCGTTACGGGAAAAGTGTTGTTTTCAAATAATTTCGCTCCGACGTAGTGTGAACGCAGTCTTAGACAGAAATGAAGGCAGAATTTATTTTTTTAACCGTTAATAATTTACATGAAAAAATTTCTCAATTCAGATTGGCTAAGAGCAGTGCAATTTTTTCGAAATACAGTGCCAAAAAATGAAATACAGTGCAAAAAATGAAATACAGTACCAAAAAATGAAATACAGTACCAAAAAATGAAATACAGTACCAAAATTTTTTAATTTTCTTAATTTCTAAATGTGACTTACTGCATAATTTTTTCATTTGTATTATTAGTAAGTAATAGTATGGTTTATTATGCAATTTGAAAGAAACATACAGAGTCTCGTGAGTTTTTCAAAGACTTCAAATTGCACTCGTTCTTCACACTCGTGCAACAGACCTTATGCATAATGACGTCATAAGGCCTTGATGCATGCGAGGAATGCTGATCTTAGTAGTCATCGCCCGGGAAAATTTCGATAGTGGCCATTTTGAATTACTAAGACCAGCATTCCTCGCGGGCATCAAGCCTTGTGACGTCATTATGCATATATAAGGTCTATTCTGATAGTCTTTGAAAAACTCACTCGTACATGTCTTTTTCCAAATTGCACTGGAAACCAAACTATTACCTATACAAATTGAGCATAAAAGAGATCTATTTTCTCGTACCGATATAGTTTGGACAGAAATGAAGGCGGAACTCATAAATTTCCTGGAAAACGTCAACTTTTGTCATTTCTTTCCTGGTTAGATTATATTGATCAGTTGATACGAGAATCACATCAGGTAATCCACCGATGAAACGGAATTTCATGATATGAAAGATACAGCTTTAAATATGGGCATTCACAGGTGTACCCAGGCTTTCGCCCGACTCTCGGAGTTATACCAGTACATGGATTAAATAGTTATACCTGTAGTCCAATGCCCGATCGAATTATGCGTGGTATGGATCCGGCGTAGTCAACATAAAGTTTGAATGGACCATTTGCATTATAGATTAAATTTTGATCTCAACAAGTCTAGACAAAAATTTCATCACAGCTTGAAAGAGCATCACAAAATTAGTAATATTCCAAAGTTTCGTTGCGAAATGTTGTAAAATGCGGATAATATAGCCTTGCGAAGTTTGCCGTTTTTCAGTCATTTTGCATTACGCGGGGGAAATTGACAGCCCAATACCCTTTGGGGCTGTCAATTTCCTGTTTGTAATACAAAATGACTGAAAAACGGCAAACTTCGCAAGGCTATATTATCCGCATTTTACAACATTTTGCAACGAAACTTTGGAATATTACTAATTTTGTGATGCTCTTTCAAGCTATGAAAGTTTTGTCTAGACTTGTTTAGATCAAAATTTAGTCTACAGTATAATGCAAATGGTCCATTGAACTCGCATCTTCTCTACCAGGCTCAATGTCGCTCGGGTCGACTTGAGAACACTGTGTTGCTCCGATCATGCATGATTCTCTAAACACCATTAACTATTGACGTATGTTTAGCTTATTGGTAAAGCATTGTCGTCAGCGTTGAGAGAAAGATGTCTTGAAGCTGTATTTAAACCAAGTTTGCTGGAAATGTAAGTTGTTGTTTCAACACAAAACATAAAGTATATTATCTGTTGAACAAGCTTTCGTTGGTAGGGATACAACTACCTGAAAAATATAAGGAGAATTTCGACGTTTCCAGCGAAGGCCCTTCGTCTGAATTCGTTGAAATTCTCCTTATATTTTCAGGTAGTTTCATCCCTACAAACGAAAGCTTGTTCATATTATTGCCACTACCTACACTGGCACACACAGTTCAAGATTATATTATCTGTTATTAAACATGCAAGCTAGAGGTTACGCCTTGAGTGTAATAAGGTCATCAATCTCGGTCTAACTAAGATGTTAAATAACATCGAAGCAATCATAAAATAAATTATCATATATCATACTTATCTACCACATATATAATAAAGTCAGTCATCTCGGTCTAACTCTGTGTCACCTGAAAAGACCGTTATTATTTTTGTTTATCAAGCTTTTGGAATGCGCAGTCTGGCACAGAAGTGTAGTATAACTTAGTACATTACGTCATTTAGATCCGAATCACGTGTGATAGCCGTGACCGCTCTTCTAACGAAATGTCTTCGTATGGTCAATGCACCAAAAACAATCGAAGGTGAGTCTAGCCATGCTGTTATATATTATCCTGCTTAAGGTAATTCCGCAGTAATTGTTCCCGAAATGAGAATGTGCTGAAACTTCCCAGGCATGGAGTTTATGATACACTTAAAGTAAAATCACACAAAAAAGTCAGGGTCACCGAACTTGTTAAGAAGATATGATAATCACAATATACCACCTTTACCCCAATATGGCGCCATCTTGACGCTCATTACGAGTAACAGCAAACTCACAACAGCCCGATATTTATTGACGTTTTTAGCGCGGATTTTGCTTTAGTAAAACCATCTTGTAATTATTTTTGAAAAAATATTGTGTTTTGAGCAAAATGAAACTACTAACGTGTACAATTCTGATCCATAAATATCTTTTGCACATTTCTTTACATATCTTTCTTTGAAAACATGCATTGATAAAGCATTTTTTTCAAGATCCAGAAATTATTTTTCTTTTAATTTCGGGTATGAAATGTAAAATACATTAAATTAAAGAAATAAATTATCAGTTAAAAAACGGGGGTCACCGATCGTTTTAGGGAATTGTGGCATTAAAACGTGAAATACAAGTAAATAAATATACTACAGACACAGGAACCCTAGCTACACCTTTGTATGCCTTTTTTGAAAACATTGATTTTAACGTAATTCTGTGCACGAATGTAACCAAAGATATTTTGAAGTAACATAAAATTGTCATAAAATGATATTTTAAACGGTACGTATAATGGATGAAATTATAAGTTATAAGATGTGCGCAGTAAAAGTGCGCAATGAAAAACTGCGAAATTACCTTAATAACCTATTCCATTCGTTTGCCTGTACGTAACTATATTATTTAAAGTATGTTATAGAGAAGTACAGGGGCGAGTAGGAGTTTCTTCTGAAGAGGTCATTATATCACGAAAGCTAAATAAATGATTTTTCAACGGTAACATTGTTGGCCGTATTTGCCCCAAATCATAATACCTTAAATCGACTCATTTTAGAATTTGTATCATTTTTCATGGGGAGCTCGAGTGAAGAGAATGTTGAGGAGAAGAGACCATTATTGGAGACGCTTATTAAAAGATGTAATCATATTTCAGACAGTGTAAGATCACGAACAGCTTTCTTGCTTTACAAATAAGCCACCTAGGGGCGGATCATCTGCAAGGAGGGGTGCAGGTTTTCCATGAGGTGGTGCATGAGGGAGCCTACTGCCAACTCTCCTTTGCAGTCTGCAACGCTACTATATCCCAACATTGCCATTATCTGAGGTGGACGAATCTATATGTTCGCCGTTCTGTTACGTTTTACATTATGTTTTGTTTATGAAGTTTGTATCGGCTTTTGTATCACGTATGCGTGACTGGACAGTTGCTGTAGCACAGCACAGTAAATTTGCTCATTAAAGTGAAGTATATTTGAAAATATGGCTGTATAACAACCTCAACATGTTTACATATTTGACCATGATATTGAACTAAAGCATTTTGAGTGTTTTCTCGTGAGCTCAAAAATCAATTACAGTAAATCTTTTCAAGAAATCGACACGCGATAACAGTAGAAGTTCCGCTCATCGCTATTCGAAAAGCAAAAAGTGTATGGTCAAGCATTTAGGGTGGTGCTGGACCTCCCTAAGGGGTGGGCACCCCCCCCCCCCTGCACTAACATATTTCTTCTTGATTTTGACTCCAATCTCAACCTGTGGTCAAATACGAGCATACAACCAAATTTATTTTATGTTGTTTTCAGGTGACAATCGAAACCCTCCGACTTCTTCAGTGTTTGTTAGAGAAACCTGTTGAAAATATTTTGGATTCACTGCTTCTTAAACACCTCGCAGATCGCAGTTATTTTAAACAAACCACAGTCGTTAATGGCGAGGGGACTCAAGTCAATGGTGACGTCACTACTACGTCACGTGATGAAGACATCAAGGTTAATGAGTTAGATCGTATTGAACTTGAGAAAATTGTCAACAGGTCAGTAACTCAAATTAGTTCATGAATGTGACGGAGTTTTGTTTGATGTACCACGGCAAATTAAATCATGGATAAACTACCAATTCAGGGCAAATACGCCAAGATGCCTTTATTGTCCCTGGGAATTAACCCAGGACAATGATGGATTTATAACTACCAAAAAAGGCAACTACAAACTCAAGCGCCTAGGTCTCTTGACCAGAAATGCCTAAGGTCCGTCAAACTCGACCATCCACTGAATGCGTCAAGTAAAAATATCTGTAATCCAGCACGCGAGGATTAGCTGGATCTGTGATGTAGATAAAAAATAAACCTGACAAATTGCAATGTGAAAGCTTTAAGGTCGATGGAAGACCTAAAATACTTTCCTCGAATGGAAATCCCAAATTATGGACGCAACCTCTCGTTCTTCGCAACAAAAGGAAAAACGTAGTCACTCTTATTTACTTGTTTAGCTTCTTATTTCTATTGCCTGGCGAGGCGAAGTCTTCTGCGGAGTTGGGTGATAATGGCTATGACTCCTACCTCAGAGACGCACATAGACAGGTACGTGGTAGTGTTAAAATATTACCTACAAGTGTTAGGAAGCTCATATGTTGGGCTCGTGCACGTGACGTCACAACACTTACATTACTGACATTTGTTGACTTCCGCCATTTTGGGTGGCAAATTGAAAATAGTCAATTAAGTAAGTAAGTTGGGGTGTGCTAATCATCCTTACGCGCAGCTGAGAGCTAAGCTGAATTACGAAGGATGAAGCTCAACCTGATGGAGTCGAAGGCTTTCTAAGGGCGCTTATGGCAGCCACCTTTCGTGTCTGATCACGGAGCACAGCTACGGTGGAAGGTTCAGTAAGGGGGCTAATCCCAACCCACCCTGTCAACATTCCCTGAGGGAGGAAGCCGGCGTACCCGGAGAAAACCACGACTTTCGGTAGAGCGTTGACGGACTCTTTTCACATAAGTGCCATGAGTCCGTAGCGAGAGTCAAATGTGAAAGGCGCTTGTTCTCATAGAGATTGTAAATAACAAGTGTTATTTATAATCTCTATGCTTGTTTTGACGATTGCGCCACCGAAGCGCCCATGGCGTCAAAGGCTCAAAGCAAGACTGTGGCACTGTTTGTGACCGTTGCTTTTGTTTGAGTACTTTGAAGAGTTATAATGGTTCACAGCTGTGCAATAGTCGGTTGAATAAAAGATTTTTGCCACCCAAACTGGCGGATTATTTTTGATGATACGTCGTACTACAAGACCTGAATAGGTATGCTGCGCATGAGAAACTATTTATAATAGGCTTGTGTTTGGTTGCACGAGAAATTTTACTTGCTGATGTTTCCTTAGTGTGCTGAACGACGGAATCAATGTAAAAACTTCCACTGGCCAAAGACCGTGTCAGTTGAAGGTAAAACATTTAAACCTTTCCCTAATTTGATTTTGATGCTTTGTGAAGAATTTGATTTTGATGCCTGTCATTTGATGCCTGTCAATCCAGTGGCTTTCTTAACTGGCTGTAACAAGTGGTTTACCAAGATTTTTCTTACTTTCCAGGAACTTCAGGAAGTCAATTTTATGAAGGAGATTTTCTGAATATTCTACTCAAAAAGTTGAGAAATATTTTAGACCAGGTATGTTGATCAGTGGTGGCTTCATGGACATATTCACCATATGTGACTTTCCAAGCTAACTTTGTTCCGTCATTTTAGCCCTATGATGTGAATCTACAAGTGACATCAGTACTGGCTCTCTTGTCCCAATTTCCCCATCCATATCTCCACGAATACCTCCTCAATCCTACATTATCCCTTACACCAGATGCAACGTCATTAAGCACGATATTACGAGAGGTATGTTCAATCACCATAAGGTCTGCATGAAACTCCGCCATAGTCTTTCTTCTATACCTTTGTATCCATGTTTATACCCATACATGGTGCAGACAACGAAATTCTGGTATAATGAAACAATCACCCACAGCATCATTTGTTCGTATCTAATATTAACATTAATAAGCTAAATTGAAAATATTCTCAACACGAAATCGTAGTTCATTATGGACATTTTGAAGTTCGGAAAGTTTGCTTTATATATTTAACTGATTTACTCTATTATAGTTTCTATGACATTCACAGTGAGAATTTTGCTTAGGTAAATCCTACGTTTTGTTTGTTAAACTTTATTGAGTACAAATTAATTCAACAAATATTCATCTAACATACAATTAAAGAGCTGTACTCAAACGGACAAGGCAGAAACTGGACGTAAAGTCCATTGCATGATGCCCCTCCTCTTCCTAACATAGACCTTTTAATTCACAATATACTGTACAGGGTGTCCAAAAAAACCCAGAACCACTGAAACAACGCACTGCTAGAATCCGAACGCCTTAGCACCAACCAGGGATGAATTTACTGGGGG
>CACRXK020008871.1:0-20094 GCA_902702795.2 Paramuricea clavata | reverse complement strand
CCCCCCCCCCCCCCCAGTGTGGATTGAAAAATTAACAGCAATGAAACAAGTGTGCATTGCAGGTAAATTAACTAGTTGGATATTACGACAATCTGTTTAATCTAGCTCATGATGTTAGTTACCCTGGTGAATATGATTCAACCATATATGATTAAAAAATATATATTATTTGTTACTACTTTGCAATGCAACATTTGCCCTACCATAACCCTAACCCATGGCCCGTCTTCATACGGCAAAATGATTTGAACACAGGGCTTAATTTTTTTAAGAACTTGTCTGGGGGTGGGCATCTACAAAAAGGAACCATACTATAGTGCGCGTGGATAGATGACAGATGGTTGTTGGTGACAAAAAGTTTGGTGTGGTAGGCGGTCTGGGGGTATTCTCCCCCAGAAAATTTTTTGTATTTTCCACCCCTAGGACTGAAATGTGAGCATTTTCTGAAACAGATTTTTGTATATACAACGTTACATTGTGCTTTGATAGACCGAATCTGATCAGTTAAGTGTACTTGCATGGTATGTTTATGTAAATACTACAACTGGGTCACTCTTGGGGTAGGAAGGTTGTTAAACTTAGTGGGCCTGACTCCCACGAGGCGCTACCATGGTTGGTGCCGAGCAGGCAAATTTTGAAAATTTTGAGTCTCTAGATCGTTGGAAATAGCATTTTCAGAGTCTTCTTTTTTGCTATTTGTGATTATAGAAATCAGAACTCTAGACATGGTATTTTGATTCCCCCTTTCTCTGCGTTAAAACTTTTTTGACCCCCTCTATTTATAAGGGTAAAACTTCGTTTGCCCCCCCCTCCCATTTACCAATCCCCCCTCCCCATAAATAATGACCACTCCCTAAATAGCTCGAGTAAACGCTGAGCAAGCGTCTTGTTGTTATATATATTATATGTTCGACTATAGGAATATTATTATTATTATATAACATATTAGTGTAATGTAGTGTTATAATTCAATTAAAAGACAATATAAAGACACTAAAATAAATAAACTGAAAAACATACAACACAGACACAGATCAACGCATGGGCTCCTGTGGCATAATAATAAATATAAAAGTTGGTCAGGTGTAGACATACCTGCAAGCACCCGGAATTTCGCAGAACATTTGGTTTCTCTTAAACCTCCTGATGACAGGTTATATGTGAATGTATAGTTAATGGTATGTTCTCCAACACCAAGCGCTACTGGTGGTCTGATGTTGGGGATGAGTTGTTCCGTAACCTTCAGCCCATTTTTTGCTGTACATTCGGGACATGGTTCATTCCAATGCACTGCAGGTTTCCAATAATAATCTTCATATTCAAACTCACAACTACAGTTATCTATAACTGAAGTCATCTGGAATTAGTAAATGTGGCTTAGAGGTTTTGGATGAGTGTTTCCATTGGTCATAATCATGCCAATATCGACTAGCAGGACTGCCCTGGGGAGAGGCAAACGGGACAATTTGCGCCGGGGCCCCGGTTAAAGGGGCTCTAAAAGGTGTAATTAAAAAAATTTATTTGGAACGTTTTTGGCGTCCGTGGAACAGTTGTCGCCACATGCTGTCCACAAGAGGTTTAGGTACAAAGATGTATAGAGTGGATGGTTCACTTCTCCTGCGAACATGCTCTTTGGTTAGGCTAAAGCCCGCGCATCCGGTACGAAAGTTTCCGAACTGTTTACGATAAATGGTTTTTTCATTACACTTCCCAAAGGGCAAGTGTTATAAATCACCAGTTTTCTGTCGTGTTGGTCGGTATATATATTGCGTGTGACCCCTACAAGCCTTATTATTATGTATCAAGGCGGACACCTGACCCCCACCCCAACCCCGCCTCTAACCTCGACTGGTGGGATATCTATGTCTAAAAACTGATATATCCCACGTACATCGCTTTGCAGGTAGCTTTTGCCATGTGTTTTTATTTTTGCATGAAACTTTTCGAAGTGCCTGTCTTTTCTTTCATCAGTCCCATGGATTTATGTTACTTTTATTGCTGGAAAAGATCTCTACCACACATCATGTCTTGGATAGGTATGTTCTACAAACCTTTACTTACTGTTAAGTCAATTTTATGTTGTAAATTGTGTATTATTAAAGCGTACAAAAGTCACATTTGATCAGATCAAGTGCTCTTGACAAACATTGAAGTTTCATGTGAGAATAGACAATGTTTTTATCAACGTCGTTCATCCTTAATTGCAATCGACGGTATTTTCCTTAGAATTCTTAATTACTTACAAGGTAGCTGTCGCCTCTGAATCACAATTTTTTATTTTTTTTAGACACAGTTTTGGGTGAGATCATGTTGCATATTTTCAATCACTTCTCTTTGAAATATGCCAACCTTTTGTTTTACTTTTTTGTTTGTAAATATCAAGATGAACTGAATAAATGTTTAACTTTAAGTGATGAAAGTTACTATTTTGCTCGATGAAATCGATAATCGATGATTATGGATATCAATCAATACCAATCGATATTTATTAATCGATTGATATTGGAAATCGATGAATAATCGATGGCTTGTTTTGCTGTGACTTTTATCGATTGATCATCGATCTTTTATCGATTTTCATTGACGAAAAAATCCTGTTAATATGCATACAATCAAACTTAACACGTAACGCCGTAATTTAATTAATACGTACTTTAATGTCGTAACAAACTCAAATGTGAACGGAATTCAGTAACAATGGATTAAATTAATTATTAAATTGATTAAATTAGTTTTTATTTCGCTATGCAGATCAAATACACTGTACCTTTGAAAAATGGGAATATATTTACTATTTAGCTCGAACAACGCCGACACGCGGCGACTATTTAGGATATAAATCGATAAAAATCGAAAGCATTTTGCGATACAAATCGATAAATATCGACGAAAGGCGACGAATATCGATAATAATCGATAAAATTGGCTACGACTTTTTGTGACTATCGATTGGTCATCGATTGATCAATGTCAGTCGATATCAATTAAGTAATTAACATCGTTTACCATCGATTGATCGATTGGATTTCCGATGATCGGTTTTCATCGATTAAGTACGCAGGGTGTTGTGGCTAATTCAACAACAATGACAATTCTATTTTGTTATACATGATGAACACTGAATATTTAAATATAGGTATATAAAGCCAACACCCAGTATTAAGCAAAGCATTAAGCAAAGTATTAAGCAAAGTATTAAGCAAAGTATAAAGCAAAGTATTAAGCATCGTCAAGTAAGGAAACGGTTTAAACAAGCATGCAAGCAAGTAACTAAAAGCCGTATAAAACGAAACCAAAGCCACATTCCCGCACATTGTAAGTTATTGCTAATTAATGTACGTGTGTAAATATTTTTATATGTAAAACTGTAGATAATTCACTATAATTGTAATGCATGTTTCCTGTAGGAATTTTACAAGTTTGTTAAAGCCTGTGTGCCGGGATGGTGAAAAGCGTAAAGGCAAATAATTAAAAGTCAAGATTTTAAGCGTTCAATTGTTCAAACCCTGTTTCGTACACCGGGTATTTTGTCATGCAGTGAAAGTTACTTTTATATTTGACATACATGTAAAGAAATATAAAGGCAAATCGCCCCCTATTTCCTGGGCCCTCCTCTCAGCGGCTGTGTCATGACCATAGAAATATTAGGCTGTCTATTATTTCTATGGTCATGACACAGCAATGCCTAAGCTATAAGGCTAAGCCTTACATCTAAGACAGTAAAACGCATGAGACAATTTTGATGATAAATTAAAATGGACCTTGTCCTTGAGTATAAACACAGTTAATATAACTAAGTTCCATTAACTTTGGTATAAGTATTTCACTGTGTCCAATAGCATAAAATGACTAAAATACCAATAACTCGTGCTCCTAGCATAAATTAGGTGTGATTCTATGCTCTTAATTAACCCACTACAGTCGAACCCCTATAAGCGGACACCTCTCTTAAGCGGACACCTCTTTTAAGCGGACATATATCTGAGGTCCCATTCGTTTTCTTTAATAAAATACTATTATCATAACCCCTATTAAGCGGACACCCCTCTTTAACGGACGCGGACACCTTACTTGAGGTCCCAATGGGGAAACCAACCTCTCTTAAGCGGACAGATGACAGATTGTCTGATAAAATGCATTCAATATTCAAAAAAATGACATTATAATGGGCTATCATCTGTGTGAGCCTCTGAAGCAAACTTGTATCGATCCCTTTTTTATATGACTGTGAGAGACGTATACATTTTCTAATGAACTTTTATGCACAAAGAACTTTTCATTTTATGCTAATTATTTGCTAGATATTTTTTATTGTTTTGATACTCATATTACACACCTAATTACACACCTTTGCCTCCTGCTGTGTTTTTCTTCATACCCCTTTTAAGCGGACACCCCTTTTAAGCGGACACTTAGGCGAGGTCCCGAAGGTGTCCGCTTAATAGGGGTTTGACTGTATATATAGTACCACGTACTACCCTTCGTTTTCCTGAGGCTTTATAGCGTGTGACTGCGTCGTGTTGAGGCCAGTGTGAACCCCTGAGCAAGCGTCTTGTTCAAAATATCTGACAGGTTGTACCTTAAGTATTTTTAATTGAAAGTTACTGAGTTAACTTTCGCTTTGAAGCTACAGTATCTATGCGTGAGTTTGGCTCTTCGGCTTTAATAGTATCTCAGTAGCACAATCTTGCTGATGTGATCCCTGACATAAACCAAGGTATGACTCGAAACTGTTCTACACACTCATCTGAAAGTAGGGGTTCTACAGGTACCAACTCTTCTGCATCCCCACTCCCTTCTCTATATTACATCATACCAATAGCACGCATGTCGTCATTTTTTAGGGAAGTGTGAATGCCTGAGCAGGCGTCTTGTTCATCATAGCTCAATGCCGTCTGGCCTTGAGTTTCCGACGTTATTATAAAGATCTCTCCAAGTATTTGTAGTGGAAATACGAAAATACCACAAAAAAATTCATGAGTGAACATTTCAATACTTAAATACGCATACATCAAGTTGAATTAGATTTCGTGCATATGATTTGCACGTGCATTGAGCTACGGGTGCTCATTATTGGCGAATTTTAGCGTGTGGCACGCGCGTGCGAGTAACACCCGGATATTCTGAAGAATTCAAAATAAATATTTCTAGTGCGCCGTATTCAAACGAAACTTTCTACACGAAAGCGAGGAGTATTTCTCACTATTTCACTCCTATTGACTTATTCTGCAGAGCTTAGAAGGTATTCAACTTTTTCTCGATATGAAATACAGAATGTTTGGCCAGGCGGTGAGTAAAATAAAAATATACGATTGTTTTGGTTTGTGTAATGTTATGACGGCATTTGACCCACCGTTCGACAAGTTATTTTATGAGGATTTCAACGGTGGTTTTCATTTTAAAGGGGGGGGGGTAAATACTTGCCGAGATATTTTAATCTTCCCCACTCGAAAGACGGAAATGTAAATACAAACCGGACGGCATTGACATTCTTTGTTTTTGATCCAGTAGACGCCATGTACGCTACAGCGTACCTATTTTTTATATAAGTAATGATGCGAGAAATCTGTTAGACCTTAATTTTACTGGTACTGGTCCGAAAAAATGTGTTTTAACCTTGATAGGGCCCCCGAATTTAAACTTTTCCCCGGCCGCCCCCAAATTTCTCTGTGCGGCAAGGGCAATCAATGTTCAAGGTCAATGAAACTATAGATCAGATATACGATCATAAAGATGATGGCGATGATGTCCAAAATGGTGATGATGACAATTATGGTGATCGTGAAGATAATGATGATGACGATTGTGATAATGATAGTGATGATGACGGTGATGAAGGTAGTGATAATGATGGTGATGATGATGATCGTGATAATGATAGTAGTGATGATGATGGTGATGACGATGGTGGTGATGGTGATGATAGTGATGATGATATGATGATGATGATATGATGGTGGTGATGATAATGGTGATGATGATGGTGGTGATAATAATGGTAATGATAGTGGTGATGAGAGTGATGATGATGGTGATGATGATGATGGTAGTTGTGATAGTGGTGATGATCGTGATGATGATGATAGTGGTGATGATCACTATAATAATGGTGGTGATGGCAATGATGGTGGTGATGATAATGGTGATGATGATGGTGGTGATAATAATGGTAATGATAGTGGTGATGAGAGTGATGATGATGGTGATGATGATGATGGTAGTTGTGATAGTGGTGATGATCGTGATAATGATGATAGTGGTGATGATCACTATAATAATGGTGGTGATGGCAGTGATAGTGATGAAATAAAATAATTTATCATTCAGGAATACTATAATTCGGATCATGGCTGGATTTTGGAGAAGTTTTGGGGAGGTGCACACTTCCCCTGAGATCGATTTGCACTTCGTGCTGTGACGGACTTGGGGCATTTTCAATGTTTCGCCAAACACGCGTGCGATTTCAGTCATTAAATGCTTCTCGAACCGTGTAATTTTCTTTACAATTCGAAGACTCTACTTGCCAAAACCGCGCGAGAAAAGGCCGGGAACGTGGTTATGAAGTTAGCTTAGATTTCCCAATATTAATTGTCAGTAACTAATGTCATACTGTGTTGGTGATTAACACGTTTTTTCCGTGTTTTCGTGGATGTTCGCATTATTTAAATACTGTATAAACAAACAAAGCTACAAAACAGAAATTTGACAAACGATAACGGGTCGCTGTTACCACAGTAAACGTTTGTTTTTAAAAATGAGCAAGTGGTAGTCTTACAAGTTTTAATTAAATCTTATAAGTGCAAAAAAGCGTTCGAAAACTGCATAGTTGGATGGTAAAGATATTTTTTATATAAATTTCTGTATATATCATGTGAAAAGAGCTTAATTACACAAATTCAGTACCTTTTTTCCTTTTGCATATCGAAGAAATTAAGTCGGCGCAATTGTAATTAATCCACCGTTTGTTACTTGCGAGAAATTGCGCACATTTTTGATTATTCAGGCAGTTGTCTGGTTGACCCGATCGCCACTGCTGAGGATTTGTGAAATTATTGCCATCACTCCAGATCCAGCCTTCCTTTGGATCACTGGTCGTCTTGTTGCGGAATAGCCCAATCCAGAACCAATATTTTCCTATGGCTTTTGTTTGCTTGTTAATAAAATCAACTTCCAAGGAATTAAGAATAGAAACCAAGTCAGCTCCATGTCTTAAGCAGTTAGCTCTGGAGTCTTCCCAGTTCATTTTACGGATTCGTGAAGTTGGTATGACAAAAAGATAGCATGAATTGCCATATTCTTTCCAGTTCCTTGGACATTCTTGACTTGCTTTGATTTCTTACAAAGAAATGTAGGAATTGAATTTTTAGTTAATAAAGATTAATCGATATCGTTATGACAATTTGGCCGCAACCTCGTACCCAGGGTCTTTCCTCTTGTGGAGAAAAGACTCTGGTGGACGCTGGTCACGTGATCTGCTAAAATCTAGTGGATTTCTAATTAACTATGCAAATTATAAATTTTAAGACCTTTTAAGCAAGGCACGGAAAATTTTTAAATTTGAATCCCGGAAATGGCATTTGCAGCATTCTGAGACACGCATAATCAGAAAACCCAGAATTTCGGGCGCCAGAGTATGCCTGTTCGCAGGTAGTGCTGCGAATAGTATAGTTAACAACAAAAATCATGACCAAAGACACCAATTAAAAACGGATCAAAATTGTATTTTAAAATACTCAAAAGGCAGAAAAATTGGGAATCGACTCGCATTACCTCAATCCCATTCCCATTTCTTAGGACTTCATTTCCCATTCCCAGTGGCCAAATCCCAGTCCCAGCAACCCAAATCCCATTTTCCAAGTCTAAAAATAGATCAATCCCAGTTCCCATTTTACCCCTTCAGGACCCTTTTCAAAAAGCAAAAAATATGTCTTATAGTTGCGCCGAGTTTACGACACATCGCTTCCATTTACTACGGCACATTGTTACCACGTCTCTTCCATGGCCAATTACTTTGAGCTAGCTTCACCACTGCCGTGTAACGCTCTTGCATTATATTACGCATTTGATTTAATTTAATTTAATATGTTCTAAAATAGTCGATATGGTGGAATTGGGGGCGTCTTGCAAATAAATGTATTTCGCTTGAAGGCGGTCTCAAGAAAAAGTTCAATGTTGGAGGTTTCCTCACCCACTGCCCCCCCCCCCATTCCAATATTAATAACCAGTGCCTGAATAATACATATACAATCAGATATATAAAGCCAATACTTACGACATAATCGAACATTGAAGACAATGGTACATATTGCTTTTATTCCTCCATACAGTTCAAAGGTACTATTGATTTCATGTCGACCAATGGAGAAATTGCGTGGCGACGTTATGTTTGGTTCAACCTTTTGGCGATTAAGTAGATATTTATGCGGGCAAGTGAAGTTAGGCTTGCTCCACGACCATTGGATTGGTTTCTTATCGAACACAATGCGGTTAACCTCTCGCTCTGTGTAATAATGACATTCGCATCTACCTTCTATAATGAAATAAAATTGAAACATTTTAAGGCCATAAAAATTAATAATAAGTCGGGTGCGTGGCTAAGGCCATGTGCATGGTGGCCCAGACCTGCGTGATAGGGGCGAGTAATCAATAATATTTCAATGTAATTTTAATATCTATTAATGTTTTATATTTACACGGTGTATATCAACATTGAAACTGTTCTGAACTTACCCACAATGGGACACCACTTTATATAGTTTTCATGTCGCTGTTCAAGATAACCAGCTGTAGCTTTACAACACGATGACGCTCTCACACTATCTTCATTTAAACATTCACTTTCCCATTTCTTTTTGTCGTTCACGAATTCATACCATCTTCTTCTGCAAAATTCAGTCTCGTTCTCTTCCGCTCCGAAAACGAGATTTGCGGCAAAGTAAAACATTATAACTGTCGCCAAAACTTCTTTGCAGTTGCCGAATATGATTGGTTTGTGTTTGTTCTGTTTAACCCTCATCCTGTGAACAGATTATAAAATAGATGATGTTGATGGGCAATTCCAGCTATAGACTAAATTTTGATCAAGGCAAGAAGAACAAAATCCAACACCACAGTTACTGTAGAAAGAACGTCTTAGAATGGGTAAAACTGCAAAGATTGGTTGCTAAATGTTGTAAAATGAAGAAAATATAGCCCTGTGAATTTTGCAAATTTTGTATATACTTGTATTGCGCGCGGTAAAATACTGACTCTTTCGGCTCAAAAATGGTTATTTTTCCCGCGCGTAATAATGAATTTGAAACATCGGTTTTACTCAATAGTTGTGCATGCCTGAATGTTATTGTGGATTGGCGCGTCAAACAGTGCATTGCATTCAGAATGTGGAAGGATGAGCGTTCACTTTTCATGGATTATATGCTGATAATTTCTCTTCATTCGTGTGTGAGAATAAACACGCAGAGTGCTTCTATTTCACTCTAAGAATCACCGTAGGCTTTCTCTGGGGACAAACACTTTACCAATAATTAAGGGTTGCCGATTAACGGACTCCTAGGGCGAATAAGTTGGAACTGAATAGCTGTTCATATAGTATACAGTACATAAATTAGATTAGTTGAGTTTAGTTGAAGTGTCAAAGGACAGGGTTCACACTGAATAGCTCTATCGGTTTTAAACTGTTCTTCCCGAAGGTCCAGTAAGGGTGATACCTGACCCTATTATGCACGACTCTGAGGAAATAATCAGGAGAAAAAAAACAACAAAAAACGACTGCCTACCTTGAACAAAGTCGAACCCGGGACAAAGACGCATACATATGAAGCGTTATTAGGGTCAAAATTCGAATACAAATTATGTTAACCTTGCACTCAATTTATATTCTTTAAATGGCATAATAGAATTTGAAACGGCATAATAGAATTTGAAACGGCATAATAGAATTTGAAACGGCATAATAGAATTTTGAAACGGCATAATAGAATTTGAAACGGCATAATAGAATTTGAAACGGCATAATAGAATTTGAAACGGCATAATAGAATTTGAAACGGCATGGTGGTAACCCACCATCAGCCGCCCTAACCATGCGTTTATTCATATATGGTAAAATATTGTCTAAGGATTGTGGTGCATGGATTTGCACGAGCTTGGGGTTGAATGCCACATGTTTCATAGAATTTGAAACGGCATGGGTAACCCACCATCAGCCGCCCTAACCATGCGTTTATTCATATATGGTAAAATATTGTCTAAGGATTGTGGTGCATGGATTTGCACGAGCTTGGGGTTGAATGCCACATGTTTCTTAAATAGCTGACGCAGAAACTAGCACAAAAAGATAATATGAACGATATATGAAGTTGTCGTAAGGTGGTTTCGAAATTCTAAGATCAGTACATGTGAGTTTCAGGGGGTCTATATTACCTTTCTATAGAAAGAACTTGAAGTTGTGGACGATTTTGGACTAAACGCCAAGGCCGCTGGAGATTTTTAATTTTTTAAAATTTTAGATGAAGTATATAGACGTATCAGTTGATCCCATTTTAAACGTTGTAAACGTTATTGAAGTATTTTGAATAGTGTTTTTGGTAACGTATATTCACGAGCCGCAGTACTAAGAGAAACGAACACGTTTGTTTTTGAGAATCGAACCCAAGTTGACGTTTTATAAAATGTTTCCTTTTTTATTTGTACTATTGGTGAATACATTTTTAGTAAAACTTTTTGGCGTCCTACGGTAGTATTAACTAATTAACTAATCAACATTCACTAAATTTTGCAATTTAAACTGAATGTTTTTTATACGTTTCGGCATGGTACGCTTGAAGTGGGTTTAATTTAATTTCGCATGATGGCAGAAACAGTGCTGTAGAACTAAATTTACCAGAGGGGGGGGGGGCTCTCTTGACCAGCGTGAAGCTGTGAAATCGTAAAAAAAAACATGACGTCATATGACGACCAGGTGTGATCCATACGATGACCAGGGGTGACCAGGGGTAAACTTATAGCCCTTACCGCAGCGGCATTTTACGATTGGGGGGGGGGGCTAGCGAACGCCGAAGGCGTGAACCTTCTGGGATTGGGAGGTCCCGGAAATTTTGAAATCTGAGACTGCTCAGAGCCCCGGAAATGCAATAAAACCTACTAGTTTCTATTAAAAATTTCTTGAACGACTCTTAAGCAAGCCATTATATATGGGTAAAATTTATTCGCTTTGTACATTTTCCTTGAATAGATTTCTTTCTTCGAAATTTAATGCCTTATTTAAGCATAATTTAAATTGCATTTTTCATACTTATCGTCCTTACCTTTCTTAGAAATGTTTTTTTTTCTGGAAAGTGCGAGCCCATTAATACATAACAAGAAAATAATAAATGGAAACAAACACCTGTCCAGCGTACTAATTAAGACTGAACTAATCTACATAATTATGTGCAAGGAATAACTTAACAAGGCATTTTTTAATACCATGGACTGGTGGGGCATTTGCCCCAGTGGGCCTCTTCCTCTGCCCCACCACTGAAGAAAAAAAATGGCTTATTGCCCCAAAGCCAGGGCCCTAGGACCTGTATTGAGTAAATGAGTTTAACATTGAAAAGAAGTTTAAAAAACAAAATTTGTTGGTGAGCATAGTTAAACTTATGTTGTGTTTGAATGTTTAGCATGCAATTTATTACAAATTTCACCATTAAAACTTTGTTTTGACTTTTGAAAAGCCTGAGATTTTTTAAAAAATGTGTTCTCAGAATGCAGGAAATGCTATTTCAGAGACCCAAATTTTAAAAATTTCTTGGGGGGGCATGCCTCCAGACCCCCTAGCTAATTCGTGCCTGCGGCTTTGGGCTTTGGCAGTTTTGCCCCACCACTGAAGAATCCTTAAAAAATGCACTGTAACTTAACGTATTTTAAAAAGTCTGTGATAGTTCAAACTAATTATAATTCAAAAGTCTGACTAATTCTGCTGGAGTTTTTTAAATCAAAACCAAATATTTTTGTTGAGATTGTAACAAAGATCCTGCTCCGTAAATGGACCGGAGTTACGTTTTCTCTTGTCGTTCTCTTGTCTGACATTCGGTATTTAGTATCGCCAGATGACTGAATCTCCTCTGTGACATAATAATAAATTCTTGATTTTCTTAAGTAGAAGGGGGGCTCAGTCCCCCTAGAGTTTGAAGAAGGCGGGCTCCGCCCCCAAGCGACCCCCCACTTCTACAGCACTGGGCAGAAAATAACCAAGAAAACAACAATTCCATTTAGATAATTCAAATAGAGCTATACAATTGCTTATGCTAGTCAAATATTACAAAATATCAAATTTGATTGCTATACAAGTTGTTCGTGTTTTATATTAACTGCCGTGTGTTTACAATCAAGTCGTTCGTGTTTTAACATCATGGGCGTATCAAAAACGTTATAAACATTTTTAAATTTCAAAATTGAGTGAATGTTGATTGGTAATACTTCTGTAGGACGCCAAAAAGTTGACTTATGACATACTTTTCATTTTGATACGCGAATACACGCGGAAGTACGTGGATTTATCAACCTCTTTTCAATCTGCGCATGCTCAAGAAAACTGGCTTTACAACGTTGCACGCTGAAATAAATTGTTACAAAAATTTGAATGACACGGAGCCTTCATTTCTTGTGGCCTGCTTAATTAAATTGCCGAACATTTTTACCGGTAACTACTTCTACATGCACGGTATTATGCCGTTTCAAATTCTATTATGCCGTTTCAAATTCTATTATGCCGTTTCAAATTCTATTATGCCGTTTCAAATTCTATTATGCCGTTTCAAATTCTATTATGCCGTTTCAAATTCTATTATGCCGTTTCAAATTCTATTATGCCGTTTCAAATTCTATTATGCCGTTTCAAATTCTATTATGCCGTTTCAAATTCTATTATTCGATTTAAAGAATATAAATTGAGTGCAAGGATAACATAATTTGTATTCGAATTTTGACCCTAATAACGCTTCATATGCACTAACCTATGTGCTACCAATATTACATTAGCTAGACATGACCGTTTCAAATTCTATTATTCGATTTAAAGAATATAAATTGAGTGCAAGGATAACATAATTTGTATTCGAATTTTGACCCTAATAACGCTTCATATGCACTAACCTATGTGCTACCAATATTACATTAGCTAGACATGACAATGACATATTTAGTTGTATATATTTTATATACCTATTTTAGGCTTGAAAACTTTTGAAATTCTTCAATTCAGCTTCTTTTGCGTCAAACAGCAAAAAGGCAACAAGAAGCTGTTGCTTTGTTATCTAGAGGTATCAGCAAGTGATTGAATACTGATGTAGTAGATGTAGAGTGCCCGACCCACCAAGTGTTTTATGCTTATGCTCTATTTTTTACGTTGCTATTCTAATGCAATTGAAAAGCTGGATTATTAATTAATACAAGCTGCCATTGTTGGCGGCGTCTGAACTACTTGCAAACGAATAATGACTTGTCAAGGCTTTACAGGCTTTTAATTTTGGCATTTTTGGTTTTGCTAAGCAGTTGCACTTGAGAGGACAGAATAACTAATATAATTTGCCGCGTATACCTCGCCCCCAGGGCCCTCCCGGCCGCGCACAACTCTCACAGGCCCTGAGGTATACGGAACCTATCCTGGGTGCAGAGGTTTTCTTTTTTATATTCTACGCCTGAGTGCAGGTTACAGCATCAGCTAAACAGGAAAGGCCCTGATCCTGGATAGTTTAGACCATCTTCTTTCATAAAATTCATTCTCTGCCACAATCTCGTATCCGGGTCTCCCTCGAGGTTGTCTCTTCCAGGGACCGCGCAAGCGCTAGCGTGAGGCTTTACAGCCCCAATAATTTTCATGATACTGAACGTATGTGCCCTTTCGTAGTTGGTTTGGGAAATTGGTACACAAATACTATAGTGAATATACTACTAGTTGCATGCTCATCTGGCTATACTATCATTGCATGCAAGGTAGAAATATATTTCGCTTTTTTTACCTGACACAGCCCCAGACTCCCTAGGAAGGTCTTACTTCGTAAAATCGCTTCGCTCGGTCACTGTCCTCCTCACTAAACACGAGTTTTGCGGCAAATTGAAGAATTATAACCGTTACCAAAACTTGTTTACAGTTGCCAAATATGAATGGTTTGCGTTTGGTTTAACTCTCATCCTATGAGCAGATTATACAAATATATGGTTTGGTGGTACTTTAGTGCGCGTGATTTTTACCGCTACGACCACGGTTCTACATGCAATATGCAGTATTTCCCCTTAGTCGCATGCGAGGAATGGCTGAAATGCTTCCAGACGATCTGATTCGACTGAACTCCGCATCTTTTTGTACTGATTCTGCAGCCGCACTGGACCAGTGCGCAATTATGATAGACCTTACTGAACTTCTGGAGAGGGGGTGGGGGGGGGGAGGCAGTACCATATCAAATGTTGCAATGAAGAGCATTAGAGTTTCTGGAGAGCACAACGCAAGGAAAATAATTATTTTCACGATAAATAGCTGTCATTTAGTCATTTGGACATATTGGGATTAGAAGATTTTTATCAATACAATTTTTCACTAACTTTCGAATTTGTTAACTTTTTGGTAATATTTTCGTAAATTTATCAAAATTTTTGCTAAAACTATTACCTTTTAATCCGAGCCACTTTGCCACATTTTGCCGACAAGATTTTTTTTTGGGGGCGGGGGTGTTACATCCCACTATTAGGCTTCTACAGATTATGCTCGGCAACTTTTTGGCAACTTTTTGCATTTGAAGCAACTTTTTATGTTATCAGCAACTTCAAACAACTTCCTCCAGGAAATGCATAATTTTTTGAAATTTCTGGCAATATAGACCATGTTGCTAATTTTATTGATAGAAAGATATCTAAAGAAATGCTTGATATGAAAGAATAGCACGACAAGGCTCCAAAATATTTTTCTTATTCTTGGCCATTTGACAAACTTTTTAGCTTACCATTACTTCTACAGTTTGGGAGATCCTATGGCAGTCAGCAGCTTGACATATTTGCAAACATCCATAACAACCCCCATAACTGCAAGTTACATTAATTTGATAATAGCTGGCAGCTCAGACCAGTTTTCCAGCTCAGTTTATGACTGTTTATCAAACCCAACAATGGTGAAGTTTGAAAGTATCACGAAAGTTCTTGTGCCTAATAGTAATACACTATTATAAATACATATGAGAAATAGAGTTTATAGATTATTCATAGCTGCAGTATGTTCCAAACCGAAGAAAAGTTTACTGATAAATGCTGAGAAATAAGTTACCTCATTTTCGCGACCTGCTACCACAGAATAAGACTAGATTAGGAATATTAATTGAATTCAATAGTATTTCAGTACTGATATCATACACAAAATTAAATATTATTTTCACTTGTAAACAATTAAAAGCGATTTGTTTATGACCCCACAATATTTATGATGAAGAAAAAGCGGTGCCGATGCTAATGCTGGGAGAAGCGTCATGTATGTCTTGTTCGTTACGAGAAACGTTTGACATTTTAGGAGCAACTATTTTCAATTTTCGAGCAACTTTTGAGCAACTTTTGAGCAACTTATTCAATTTTCGAGCAACTTTTGAGCAACTTATTCAATTTTCGAGCAACTTTTAAGCAAATTTTTCGCATTTTTGGAGCACAATTTCAGCATTTTCGTAGCATAATCTGTAGAAGCCTACCCACTATAGCGACGGCCCTGATGCATGCACTTGCTAGTTGCCACAGTGCTACCAACATTAATTAAACCATACTAGATACGAACATTTGAATTGTATACACTTTTTTTACCTGTTTCTCAGCTCGAAGATATTCGTAGCTCAGGTTCCTGTGATGAACAACAAAAACAAGCTGTTGCTTTATTGTGTCGAGATGCCAATATAAGTGCCTGCCCGATATAGACTGCGTGGAATAACGACCAGATGTTTCAAGCTTTTCCGCGGCTCCATATTTCTATGCTTATTTCTAAACCAATATTATATAAGCTGCCGTGAATAAAATTCAAAACATTTCCATGTTTAAGGAGAGAAACCATTCTTGTTCAGACAAATCATGATAGCCTATTATAGATCGAATACTACCTACACTGGACACTTCACTGAACCACCACGTTTGAGATATTTTTTTCAGGTAGTTCAGACAGAAACCACGACAGTTTATTATAGAATACTACCTACACTACGTTTGAGATATCTTTTCAGGCAATTCGGACACAAACCACGACAGCTGGCTTAATATTGTAGAATACTATACCCACACTGGACCACCACGTTTGAGATATCTTTTTCAGGTAGTTCAGACACAAAGCACGACGGTTTATTGTATAGAATACTACCTACACTGGACCACAACGTTCGAAATATATTTTTAGGTAGTTCAGACACAAACCACGGCAGCTTATTGTAGAATACCACCTACACTGGACCACCACGTTTGAGATATCTTTTTCAAGTAGTTCAGACACAAACCACGACAGCTAATTGTAGAATACTACCTACTAAATACTACAAAAATACTAAGAATACTACAAAATATTAAGCAGAAATCTTTTAATCCTTCACAGTTACAAAATCGTTAACAATGATACCAAAAGCATTATTGTTGTATTACTCTGAGTTTATCAAGATTGATTACACACCCCTTTTACTATTTGCGCATAAAATGCTAATTAAGTATAAAGTATAAAGACTATACCAGCTTTAACCACAGTCCCATATGGTTTCGCTGTATCTAATTTTCTAAGTCAGTACGCTAGTGTTAATATAAGGAGTTCCTTAGTTGTCCATCAGTGTGTAAAAATCTGCGCATCTCTGAATTCGAGTGTCGTAATACTTGGGTCCGCAGCAGTCATAATTAGCTTTCCTCTCGTGAACTGTTCCACAACAGCACACTTGCGATGGCCCAAAACCAACTCCACCGCACAATTGCCCTATGGAAAACAGAACAGAATGAAATGGTTCCACCAAACAAACGCACGTTTTTTCCGAGCATTCCAGTTTCCTCTGTAGTTCACACGTAAGAATCTCACAACTTATCAACAAGCTTAAGATGTTTTCGCAACAGACTTGTAGCAAGCTTCTCAACAAGTTGTAACTATGCTGTTATTTTATCAAGTTGCTACAAGGTTATCACTCACAACTTGTTATCAAGTTGCTGAATTGCAGCACGGTAACAAATTGTTGGAACAACTTGTAACAAAGTCTGTTGAGCTCAACAAACTTGTAGCAAGTTGTCAACAAGCCGTCGACAACTTGTCATGCAACAAGCTGTGAACAAGCAGTGCGAACACATCTTGTTGACACGTTGTTGGAACAGCATTGCTACAAGTCTGCTGCAGGTTTGTTACAATTACTTGTGCTTTTTTCTTGTATAATACTAAGCCACATTGCCCTTACTGGATCTCTAGAGAGGTTAGAGCTCTAGAGAGGTTATTGCTGCGATTTTAGGTGCGATTTTCTTCTTCTGATGGATGTGAACGAGTGGATGAGTTATGAATCATTAGATGAAGGTGCATATACTCAGAGCAAATCTCAGAGCATTTACTACTCATCTACTCGTTCACATACGTGGGAAGAAGAAAATCTCACTAGACGTCGCAGCAAAAATTGCAAATGTAAACGGGCTGCTATAGTTAGGTTTCCTTTTGTATAGTAACAGTTTACCGCTGGTCAATAAGGATCAGGGACCCTTGCTTGACCTCTCGGAAGAACTGTTTGGAACTGACTGCCATAGTATTAATAACTGAGTCAGTTTTGTTTATATTTCCTCCTGTAGTAGTAATGCATGATTCTTATTGAACACTGGGAAGAACAGTTTAGAACTAATAGAGCAATCCAATATAAATAAGTTAGTTTAGTTTTTTTTCCTCCTGTAGTAAATGCATGGATCAATAAAAGATGATTCTTACTGAATTTCTAGGAAGAACAGTTTAGAACTGGTCGAGCTATCCAGTATAAATAAAGTTAGTTCAGTCTAGGTTTCCTCCTGTAGTAATACTTGAGAGTCAAGTAGCAGCTCTCGCAAGGTTTGAGAGTCAAGTAGCAGCTCTCGCAAGGTCATGGATCAATAAAAGATGATTCTTACTGAATTTCTAGGAAGAACAGTTTAGAACTGGTCGAGCTATCCAGTATAAATAAAGTTAGTTCAGTCTAGGTTTCCTCCTGTAGTAATACTTGAGAGTCAAGTAGCAGCTCTCGGTTTCAATGGTTTCAAGGGCTTCAATGGTTTAAAGGATGTGGTTTCAATGGTTTCAATGGTTTCAAGGGTTTCAAGGGTTTCAAGGTTTCAAGGGTTTCAAGGGTTTCAATGGTTTCAAGGGTTTCAAGGGTTTCAAAGGTTTCAAGGGTTTCAATGGTTTCAATGGTTTCAATGGTTTCAATGGTTTCAATGGTTTCAAGGGTTTCAATGGTTTCAAGGGTTTCAATGGTTTCAAGGGTTTCAAGGGTTTCAATGGTTTCAATGGTTTCAATGGTTTCAATGGTTTCAATGGTTTCAAGGGTTTCAATGGTTTCAAGGGTTTCAATGGTTTCAATGGTTTCAAGGGTTTCAATGGTTTCAAGGGTTTCAATGGTTTCAATGGTTTCAAGGGTTTCAATGGTTTCAAGGGTTTCAATGGTTTCAATGGTTTCAATGGTTTCAATGGTTTCAATGGTTTCAATGGTTTCAAGGGTTTCAATGGTTTCAATGGTTTCAAGGGTTTCAATGGTTTCAAGGGTTTCAATGGTTTCAAGGGTTTCAAGGGTTTCAATGGTTTCAAGGGTTTCAAAGGTTTCAATGGTTTCAAGGGTTTCAATGGTTTCAATGGTTTCAAGGGTTTCAATGGTTTCAATGGTTTCAAGGGTTTCAATGGTTTCAAGGGTTTCAAGGGTTTCAAGGGTTTCAATGGTTTCAAAGGTTTCAAGGGTTTCAAAGGTTTCAAGGGTTTCAATGGTTTCAATGGTTTCAAAGGTTTCAAGGGTTTCAAGGGTTTCAATGGTTTCAAGGGTTTCAAGGGTTTCAATGGTTTCAAGGGTTTCAATGGTTTCAATGGTTTCAAAGGTTTCAATGGTTTCAAGGGTTTCAAGGGTTTCAAGGGTTTCAATGGTTTCAAAGGTTTCAAGGGTTTCAAGGGTTTCAATGGTTTCAAGGGTTTCAAAGGTTTCAAGGGTTTCAAGGGTTTCAATGGTTTCAATGGTTTCAAAGGTTTCAATGGTTTCAAGGGTTTCAATGGTTTCAAGGGTTTCAATGGTTTCAAGGGTTTCAATGGTTTCAAGGGTTTCAATGGTTTCAAGGGTTTCAATGGTTTCAATGGTTTCAAGGGTTTCAATGGTTTCAATGGTTTCAATGGTTTCAAGGGTTTCAAGGGTTTCAATGGTTTCAAGGGTTTCAATGGTTTCAAGGGTTTCAAGGGTTTCAAGGGTTTCAATGGTTTCAAGGGTTTCAATGGTTTCAATGGTTTCAAGGGTTTCAATGGTTTCAATGGTTTCAAGGGTTTCAATGGTTTCAATGGTTTCAATGGTTTCAAGGGTTTCAAGGGTTTCAATGGTTTCAATGGTTTCAATGGTTTCAAGGGTTTCAAGGGTTTCAAGGGTTTCAATGGTTTCAAGGGTTTCAATGGTTTCAAGGGTTTCAAGGGTTTCAATGGTTTCAATGGTTTCAAGCGTTTCAAGGGTTTCAAGGGTTTCAAGGGTTTCAAGGGTTTCAATGGTTTCAAGGGTTTCAAGGGTTTCAAGGGTTTCAATGGTTTCAAGGGTTTCAATGGTTTCAAGGGTTTCAATGGTTTCAAGGGTTTCAAGGGTTTCAATGGTTTCAAGGGTTTCAAGGGTTTCAAGGGTTTCAATGGTTTCAAGGGTTTCAATGGTTTCAAGGGTTTCAAGGGTTTCAAGGGTTTCAATGGTTTCAAGGGTTTCAAGGGTTTCAAAGGTTTCAAGGGTTTCAATGGTTTCAAGGGTTTCAAGGGTTTCAAAGGTTTCAATGGTTTCAAGGGTTTCAATGGTTTCAAGGGTTTCAAGGGTTTCAAGGGTTTCAATGGTTTCAATGGTTTCAAGGGTTTCAAGGGTTTCAATGGTTTCAAGGTTTCAAGGGTTTCAA
>CACRXK020008870.1:0-20095 GCA_902702795.2 Paramuricea clavata | reverse complement strand
TTCACTTTTCAAATAGCAAACTCCCTTTTCAAATAGCAGAACTCCCTTTTCAAATAGCAGAACTCCCTTTTCAAATAGCAAAACTCCCTTTTCAAATAGCAAAACTCCCTTTTCAAATAGCAGAACTCCCTTTTCAAATAGCAGAACTCCCTTTTCAAATAGCAGAACTCCCTTTTCAAATAGCAAAACTCCCTTTTCAAATAGCAAAACTCCCTTTTCAAATAGCAGAACTCCCTTTTCAAATAGCAGAACTCCCTTTTCAAATAGCAGAACTCCCTTTTCAAATAGCAGAACTCCCTTTTCAAATAGCAAAACTCCCTTTTCAAATAGCAAAACTCCTTTTCAAATAGCAAAACTCCCTTTTCAAATAGCAAAACTTTTTGCGTCTTGTTAACATTTCAGTGTTGCAGTCGAGTTCTGCTTCCCCCAGACGACAGAAGATCAAATCTAGAAGCGCTACGTCGGCCCGCGCTCAGCAACCTGGCACGCAAAGTAATATTGAAGAAGGTGAATACAAAATGTCGCAAGATGTCACAATGCCCGTATTGTGAGGGGCTCAATGGTGAGGCACTGCATGCTTGAGAATATATCCTTCTGGAAAGTATGTCACTTTGACCATAGACCCTCGCGTCTTCGTGTATGTAACATTAGTTAGGGCCGAACATCTCAACCAGGTGACATACTTTCTGGGATGGTGGATTAAAATTATTTTTTCACACCGATAACGTTTCAGGGCTCAAAATAACGGGAGATAGGTCTCCGGTTAACTTGATTTTAGCTCGGTCAAAATCTGTTTTTGACCGGTCATTGATACGCTTACACTAACAGTGAAACGAACTGTTATAGAAACTTGTTTTGATACATTATAGTTTCATGTTTTAATTCAAGACGTCGGCAATCACATTGGAAGGCATGAAAATGTGGCCGGTCAAAATGACCGGTGAGATATTAAAAAAGTGGCCGGTTAAGAGGCATTTTTGGCCGGCCATTGCCCGTTGACCGGCCGTTATTTTGAGCGCCGACGTTTATACTATCGTTTTGAGATCGGTGGTGAAAAGCAGTTGTAATTCTGGTCAATTCTTTACTTCAGGTAACGTGAAGAAGACGGGAATGATGAAAATAGTCCACGAGAAATATAAATCGACAAAGAAGATATTACATCCGGCCATCTCTGAGTTTCGCGCCTCGTTCCAAAATGCGCTTGAGCATAACAAAGAGCTTGAACTACTCCTCGCCAAAGCACAGGTGAACGTCTTACTGTACCGGGTGTCCCAAAAAAAACTGGACACCGTTTCATTTCATGTACCGTAAAAGCTATCGCAATGAAATAAAGATCATTGCATTCAGAAAGGACTAACTTAGATTTTGATATTTTACACTTGAATTTACATGCAACCATATCCATATAGTTATAATGTACGAGGTTCAAATTCGTCTCTCTTTCTGCCATGACCAAATACCGAGTATGGCAGAAAATGTTTCCGATATAATGGGGTTAAAATCTGGAATAGCATTCCTGAACAAGTAAGAAACAGCGAATGTTTAAATTCTTTCAATAGGAATATTTCCTCTGTTAGTCTAACGAATTAGCTATTTGACTATTGTACCATTTGTTTTGTAATATGTATTTTGTATTCGTAGTTCTTAATATTATTAGCGATTTTGTATTTTATATAATTTTGTAACATAAATGATCTACGCCCCACCTGGAAAGCAGCTTCGGTTGAAGTGGCCAGCGTAGTGAAATAAAGTTTTATCCTATCCTATCCTATCCTTGAGCGAGACACAACCAAAATAGAATATTTATTATTTAACAAGTATAACTACATTGGTAATTTTTAGGTTGTCTTATGCTAATTTTTCGCATTTTCAAAAACAGTAGTTCAATGTTCAAACATCAATAACGCAGTCAATATTGCATGTAAATTCAAGTGTTATATATCAAAATCTAAGTTAGTCCTTTCTGAATACAATGATCTTTATTTCATTGCGATAGCTTTTAAACTGTTACGATAAATGAAATCAAACAGCGTCCATATACACAGTTTATTCAGTATGTTCATGATATTTTTTTACTGAATTCAATTGTTTTCTGGTTTTAGGAAATTTTAAATCCATTGAGAATTTTAACACTTTTCAGAGATATTCTTGACGAGGTTCGAATATACTGTATATATTTATTTTTAACAGACGAAACTTTGTATATTTAATATAGATGAAACTTTCCCAATAATTTTGCGTATTTTATGTCAATTCTAACTTTCCTCCCAGGATTGTCCACTGTTTGGTATGCTACCCCGTGTGTCTCGTCCTGAGGATCTTATTCTCTCGAGAATTGTCGTTCCACCAGTCTGCATCAGGCCTTCTGTTGTCAGTGATCTTAAAGCTGGCAGGTTAGTTTGATTGTACACATGTAATAACGCACAAGTTGTAACAAACCTGTAGCGGACTTAATGTAGCAATGCTGTTCCAACAACTTGTCAACAGGATGTGTTCGCGCTTGTTTGTTCCCAGCTTGCTACAAGGTTGTTGAGCTCAACTCAACAGACTTGTTAAAAGTTGTCTCAACAACTTGTTATCGTCCTAGCTGCAATTCAACAATTTGTCAAAAAGTTGTGAGTGACAACCTTGTAGCAACTTGATAAAATAACAGCATTGTTACAACTTGTTGACAAGCTTGCTACAAGCCTGTTGTGAACACATCTTGTTGACAAGTTGTGAGTGACAACCTTGTAGCAACTTGATAAAATAACAGCATTGTTACAACTTGTTGACAAGCTTGCTACAAGCCTGTTGCGAACACATCTTGTTGACAAGTTGTGAGTGACAACCTTGTAGCAACTTGATGAAATAACAGTATTGTTACGACTTGTTGACAAGCTTGCTACAAGCCTGTTGTGAACACATCTTGTCAGGACAAGTTGTGAGATTTTTACTTGTGTGGTGAGTACCATAGATTGTTTTTTTCTCCTGCAGTAATGAGGATGATGTGACCATGAAATTAACTGAGATTATTTTTCTTAACGACGTCATACGAAAGCATCGTTCTGGTGGTGCTAAAATACAAATGATCATTGTGAGTTTCAATAATGTATTTAATAAAAATACAGTTGAAGTTACGACCAATAATTGCATTATTAAAACTACAGTGGCCAAGCTAACCATAGCAGCTGGTCATGCTGTGCAGATTTTTAAATATTTGTCTTATTCAAACATATAGAAATCTATTGTCTTTGGTGCAAGTTTATTAGCATAACATGACCAGTTATCATGGCTAGCTTGGCCACTGTGGAACTACAAGGAAACCTTGTGATGATTTGTGTTGAATATGATATTTGTGTTTTATTATACAATTAGGAAGATTGGGACTTTCTACAACTGCAATGTGCTCTTTATATCAACAGCGAAACCACTGGTATCCCTTTAAGTATGCAGGTATCCCCATATATAGTTAGTATTTTTAATATTAATATTGTATTTATGTAAACCAAAACACATGGTCGCACTGAGCATTATTCTTCCTGGAAGTCAACAAGAATCAACTGTGATTCGTCCAGTATTCTCAATGGACTGCGCTGTTTGATGGAGTCAACTGACTCATCCTCACACACATGACTGCGAGGCTGAACAATAATCAGGCAACTGCGTAGTATAGGAATAGGAGTGAACCCTGATCACAGAGGCGAAAGAAACATCTACTTCTCATTTTTCAGCCCAAGAAAGCCACAAGAGGCTTCGTACAAAGATTGAAAGGAAAACAAGGTCGTTTCCGTGGCAATCTGTCTGGGAAACGTGTAGATTTCTCTGGACGAACTGTCATCTCACCTGATCCTAATCTGCGTATTGACCAGGTAGATCATTTCACATTTAACTTACTACAGTATTAGGATGGTGTTGCTGTTGGTGGTAGTGATAATCAGATGGTGGTAGTGATGATGATGCTGCTGACGCCATTTTCACGTCGATTTTGACGCCATTTTCACGTCGTCTTTGATGTCCGCGTCCTCGATCTAAATCTGTCTTATGATGATTGTGGAGGAGATTGTTATTTATTTATTTATTTGTTTTACATTCAAGGTTGCTGTTCCCATACATGTTGCAAAGATTTTGACATACCCAGAAAAGGTGAAAGCATTGATTGAAATGCATTGATTTCATCGTGAACAGAATGACCCAATTTTTTTTTTCATTTGAATCAGGTGACAAGAGCCAACATACATTTCATGAGGAAACTGGTTGAGAACGGCGCCACCCAACATCCGGGAGCGAATTTTATTGTACAGCAAAACACGAAGATTAAGAAGTACGAAGATGTGCTTGGGCAAAAAAAAATATGTGGGTTTCCGGTTTCCCGACCCTACCTAGCTTTTGGACGTCGAAATTCCGACCCTAAACTTTTTTATTGGATCATGCTTGTAAGTGTTTCCACTTAGAGGAAAAAGCTTGTGGAAAATTGAAATTTGAGGCAATATTAGGGAAATTTATCTTTGGATGTGGAAGCACTGACTAAACAAAATGGCGTCCGTTTGTTAGGAAAATTAAAAAAAAAAGTTAAAACCGACCTACCCTACCTAAGTTTTTATAAGAAGAAACCGGAAACCCACATATTTTTTTTGGCCTTGTTAGAGTTTCGCAAAGTTTTCGCATTTGTACAATGTTGTTTTATCATATTTATAAAACCGTTTTTCCTCTTCAACCATATCGTAACATGTGTCGTAGCTTTTTCTTTTGTGTCGAAGTAATTAGGTCAGTTTCAAGGCCCACACAGACCGGACGCGATTTGGCAACGCGACGCGAATTTTCAATTTTCAATGACATTTAACTTTAATGTTTTTCTATGTTTTTCAAATATTCGGAACCACTTAAGCTATTCTAGCTATTTGGTCTGCATATCTTGTAATTTTTTTATCCGTTGACGGTTTTATTTGTTTTTAAAAAATGAAAATTCGCGTCGCGTTGTCGAATCGCGTTCCGTCTGTATGGGCTTTAACTGTACAGAAAAAATAGGCTACGAAAAACTACTTTTATCCTCTAATTGTTTAGGTTTCTTAAGTATGGAAACAGACAGTTGATTGCCAAAGATTTAAGGGTAATGATTAAATGTGAAATGTGGTAAAAAAGTATGGGTTATAAAGTCGGTCGGTATCAGTTTGGCAGAGACTGCAGTGTGAAAGGATATACAACTACCCGAAAAATATATGCACTTTGTTGGGAAGCACTGCGATCATTGCCAATGATGAATTAGTTTCTGTTGTTTTATTTTACAGATTGGTGATACAGTGGAGCGACATATGATTGATGGTGATGTTGTCTTGTTTAACAGGCAACCGTCACTGCATAAACTGAGTATTATGTGTCACTTTGTAAGTATTGTACGCCGCTCTTCCTTGAAATCGAGTGAGGATCATTCTTTATATTGATCTGATATTATTACAGGAGGAAACCTAAACTAAACTATCGTTATTTATACTGGATTGTTCTTGTTTCACAGGCTGTTGTGAAACCGCACAGGACATTTCGTTTCAATGAATGTGTGTGTACACCTTATAACGCCGATTTCGATGGAGATGAGATGAACCTACATTTACCTCAGACTGAGGAGGCCAAGGCCGAGGCTCTCACTTTGATGGGTGTAAGTATTCCTGTTTATAGCAGGTGGATTATGCTGAGGGTAAAACAGAGGTTTTGAGTTAAGGTTACAGGATACCCTTTTTGGCGTTTTGTGGAAAATCGCTACTGCGCGCTCAAAATCAGTCCGATTTTCATCAAATTTTCACCAAATGTTAGCAAGTGCATGCAAAATATGATAAAGTTGTAAAATGTACAAACAAAATAATGTAAGAATTATTCAGAAAAATCTTAAGTCGCGGTACCTTTACGCTTTTGAGTTATGTTCCTGCTGGTTTTAAGATATATTTATGAAAATATCATTTTTATACAGTAAAATAGTTGTTCTAAAAAATTGTGTTCGGAAATTTTTGTTTATTTCGTCATTCCGCTGATATGGCGATTTCTTTGACGACTGCGATATATTTCTGAATCGTTTGTGTGAATTGCTCCTTATTATTAAAATATCCAAAAGTAGAACAAAGCCGAACACAATTTTGAAACTGACGTCTTTAGCTATGTCCTGTGAAAATTTGAGAAAAATTTGTTAAAACCCGCAGGAGCACAACTCGTTTAAAAATCAGTAATTGCCGTAAAATTCTTCGGGAGAAAATTGAATTACATTTTCAATGTTTTTCTTATTGCAAGCGAAATGTATTTTATTAAATAACTCTGCGAGTTTTCAACATTTTTCGTCCAAACTTGGTCAGATAGTAGAACTAGTCTAATGCTTTCATGGAAACCAATAAAAAAATTTTAGGCAAAATTAACACTCAAAGGTGTTCTGTAACCTTAATATTTGTTGTAGGTGAAGTCAAATCTTGTCACACCTCGCAATGGAGAACCTCTGATTGCTGCCATCCAAGACTTTATTACTGGTGAGTAAACCACCCCCAACTCCCTCACGGACTATTTTCAGTTCCAGTTTTGAAAACTTAAAAGTTGGCGTTTTATTTTTAGGTGCGTACCTTCTGACTCAGAAGGATGTGTTCTTGGACAGAGGTCACATGACACAGTTGTGTGCCGCCATGTTGGCGGGCAAAGACGGAGATATGAAGATAAATCTTCCTCCGCCCGCCATTTTTAGGGTTAGTCAGTTAATAAGGTTATCTTGAATGCATAGCTCTTGTAGCTCTAACAGTTCTAAATTTGTAATAGAAGCCGCCACATCCTAAGACTATCAAAAGAAAGCCAAAATTCTACATACACCAGTTCTTCAACTGGACAATTCTACCAACAAAATCCCTCATTCTTCTCTTTCTTTAGCCTGTGAAACTGTGGACTGGCAAACAGGTGTTCAGCGTGTTGTTGAAGTCTCACCGGGAAGCCGCTTCCGTGAAGATGAACTTACGAGTGAAAGGAAAACAGTACAGTAGCGGCGAGGACATGTGCAAGAATGATTCATGTGAGATTCAAACCAAACTAACCTTATTTATACTGGGTAGCTCCATCAGTTCTAAACTGTTCTCCCTAGAGGTGCAGTAAGGATCATCTCTTATTGATCCAGTGTTACTACATGAGGAAACCTAAACTAAACTAACTTTATTTATACTGGATAGCTCTATCAGTTCTAAACTGTTCTCCACAGAGGTCCAGTAAGGATATCTTTTATTGACCCAGTGTTACTGCAGGAGGAAACCTAAACTAAACAAACTTTATTTATACTGGATAGTTCTATCAGTTCTAAACTGTTCTCCCTAGAGGTCCAGTAAGGATCATCTCTCATTGATCCAGTGTTACTACAGGAGGAAACCTAAACTAACTTTATTCAATTTCAATTCCAGTTGTAGTAATTCACAACAGTGAACTGATGTGTGGCGCGCTGGACAAAGCAGTTTTGGGATCTGGATCCAAAAACAACGTGTTTTACGTTCTGTACCGTGACTTTGGAGAACAGGTGTGACGTCATTAAAACAAGAAGCAACTTTTTGAAATTTTTCTTTCATAATTTTTCTTAAGCGAATTTCATATTCATGTTTGTTTTTTTTTACATTAGTTTGCCGCTGATGCTATGTGGAAAGTTGCTCGAATTTGCCCTTTCTTTTTGTGTAAGCTTTACTTTTCTTTCTATAGCGTGAGGGTTTGTACCATTTGAATGACAAATATTGTCCCTTATTTAGCGAACCGAGGATTTTCAATCGGTATTGGAGATGTGACACCCGGACTTGGCTTATTGAAAGCCAAGGACGAGCTATTAAATTGTGGTTATAAGAAATGCGACGAATTTATTCAGGATTTCAAAGAAAGCAGATTGCAGACTCAGCCAGGTTGCTCTGAAGAGGAGACGTTAGAGGTCAGTTAGCACGCTGCTGTTTATCTCTGGCTTAAAGGACATTGGCAATAAAAAAAATAAGTCTGTCTCATTCAAAAGAACTCTTAAAATTATATATTAAACTTCATTACCGATTTGTCGTACCTTGCTTAGTTCTCGAAATGTTTAGACCGAAATTAATGAGCTTTCCGCCATCTTGGACTAATTCTTGACCTCGTTAACTATGGTTTTGATGACGTCAGGAGTTGGGTTAACCATATAAACTACTCTGAAATGACCGAGTAACAATCCAAAATTGTATGAAATGTTTTTAATCATTTCTAAATTTCAGACAGCAACCAGAGACGAAGTTTTGGACCCATATTGATCGCTTACTCTCAAGATAAAAAAATTAGCGTGACCCCTCTCTTGACGTAACATGCATATCCTCAATAATCCAAGATGGCGAACAGCTCACTTTTTTCAGTCGAAATATTTTGAAAACTAAGCAAGATATAAACAATATGTAATATGAGTTTTTGTAATGAGAGTTCTTTCATATGAACTAAACTAATTTTTTATTGCCAATGTCCTTTAAGCCCACTATTGTAGGTCGACAAGTTCACGACGTGTGTTTTGACGTTAAAATTGTTTAGGCTGTCATTCTTGGTGAACTTTCTGTGATTCGAGACCACGCGGGCAAGGCCTGTCTTCGCGAGCTACACAAATCTAACAGTCCGTTAACAATGGCTGTCTGTGGATCTAAAGGTACAATAAGGGTTAAGGAAGGTGAAGAGGTGATCCTTACTGGACCTCTAGGAAGAACAGTTTAGAACTGATAGAGCTATCCAGTATAAATAAAGTTAGTTTAGTTTAGGTTTCCTCCTGTAGTAACACTGGATCAATAAGAGATGATCCGTACTGGACCTCTAGGAAGAACAGTTTGGAACCGATAGAGTTATCCAATATAAATAAAGTCAGTTTAGTTCAGGTTTCCTCATGTAGTAACACTGGATCAATAAGAGATGACTCTCACTGGACCTCTAGGAAGAACACTTTCCAACCGATAGAGCTATCCAGTGTAAATAAAGTTAGTTTAGATAAGTTGTCTTCAACATCATTGTTACATATTGTCCTCTAGGATCATTTATCAATATTTCTCAAATGATCGCGTGTGTGGGTCAGCAAGCTCTCTCGGGGAAACGTACTCCAGATGGATTTGAAAGTCGATCCTTGCCTCATTTTCGGAAGTTCGGTATGTTAGAGCTGTGTTTTGATTTTTTGTGTTAGAAAACTGTGCTAGCGTATATCTGACTTGTTTTTGTGGCTTTTTAGCCAAGTTTCCAGGTGCCAAAGGATTTGTGAAGAATAGTTTTTACTCTGGGTTGACGCCAACAGAGTTTTTCTTTCACACCATGGCTGGACGAGAAGGTTAGCTTGCTGTCTCTCACTGCTGCTGAGCGAAACATGATTAAGACACTATTCTACTTTATTTGCTAACCTAACTGTCATTGTATCATTCTAGGTTTGGTTGATACAGCGGTAAAAACGGCCGAAACTGGATACATGCAAAGACGTCTTGTCAAGGTAAAGTGACAAGAAGCAATTTCCATAGACAGAAAAAAAAAACACAATGGAAATTATTACACAATATTTGCATGAAGGGTACATATTTGGATCTATTTTTCTTTAGTCATTGGAGGACTTATCAATCCAGTATGATATGACAGTAAGAAATTCAGTCGGTGATATAGTTCAGTTTGTGTATGGCGGAGATAGCCTGGACCCGGCTTCCATGGAGGGAAAGGATAGACCTGTTGATTTTGATCGCATTTTGGCACATGTTCAGGTAAATAAGGATCAATAAGAGATGATCGTTACTGGACCTCTACGAAGAACAGTTTAAAACTGATAGAGCTATCCTGTATAAATAAAGTTAGTTTAGTTTAGGTTTTCTCCTGTAGTAACACTGGATCAATAGGAGATGATCCTTACTGGACCTCTAGGAAGAACAGTTTAAAACAGATAGAGCTATCCAGTATAAATAAAGTTAGTTTACTCGCAACTGATCTCTATGAATGTATGTCCACAGTCATTCGTGCCTGATCATGAATCGTGTGTTTTGTCGGCTGTGGAAATCAAAGACCAGACGAACTCTATACTCAATCAAGAGAAGTTTCAAGCTTGCAGCGAGGAGTACAAGAAAGGACTAAGGTTATTGTTTGGAGTATATGCATGTTTACAAAAATATATATAGCTATGAATGGTTTCACTAAGCACTATCGCGCCCTGGTCAAACGAGAACAAGAGTTGCATGAGAGTTGAGAAGCGAGAGTTTACATGAGAGTTTTCTCAACTCTCATGCCCCGGTCAAACGAGAACGAGAGTTGCATGAGAGCTGAGAAGCGAGAGTTTACATTAGAGTTTTCTCAACTCTCATGCCCTGGTCAAACGAGAACAAGAGTTGCATGAGAGTTGAGAAGCGAGAGTTTGCATCAGAGTTTTCTCAACTCTCATGCCCCGGTCAAACGAGAACAAGAGTTGCATGAGAGTTGAGAAGCGAGAGTTTGCATCAGAGTTTTCTCAACTCTCATGCCCTGGTCAAACGAGAACAAGAGTTGCATGAGAGTTGAGAAGCGAGAGTTTGCATCAGAGTTTTCTCAACTCTCATGCCCTGGTCAAACGAGAACAAGAGTTGCATGAGAGTTGAGAAGCGAGAGTTTGCATCAGAGTTTTCTCAACTCTCATGCCCTGGTCAAAACGAGAACAAGAGTTGCATGAGAGTTGAGAAGCGAGAGTTTGCATCAGAGTTTTCTCAACTCTCATGCCCTGGTCAAAACGAGAACAAGAGTTGCATGAGAGTTGAGAAGCGAGAGTTTGCATCAGAGTTTTCTCAACTCTCATGCCCTGGTCAAACGAGAACAAGAGTTGTTAAGAAGCGAGAGTTTGCATGAGAGTTTTCTCAACTCTCATGCCTCGGAGAATTCACTGGACAGTACCAGTCGCACAAACAAAACCTCTCATCAAAATTTGACTACATGATTTTTTTCTGACAGGAAATTTACGAACAAGCTGAGTGACAAAGTCGCGAATTTACACTCCCGATATGGATTAAGTTTTGTCAAAGAGAAGTAAGTGATTAAAGGCAAACTTTTAAATGCGACTAACCCCAAATATAATTTTTGGTATATGTGTAATATCTGGGTCATTCTGACAAGAAATGTAATGTATCTTTATAGTAGAAAACCTCATCTTGACTCAACTTTTTCACTGTCAAAGGGAACAAAACAAAGGAAAACGAATTTGCAAATCGTGAAAAAGTTGATGAAGATGAGGGTATTTTTACTATAAAGATACATTACATTTCTTCTTCGAATGACCCAAATATTACACGTACCAAAAATTATATTTGTGGTTTGTCACACTTTAAAGTGCCTATGACACGAAATTTCACCCCAAAGGTTTATGGTTGCATTGTAAAGATCACTTAAAATGACTTAATAATTTCTTTTATAGAATTTTGGTAACTTGCTCCCTTTTCAAGATATTCAACATTGTTTCATATGCAAATATCACCGGTGTGACATCACATCGCATAATGAGGTTTCAGAAAAGTATAGTTTTCTTCACGAATACGTATCTAAAAAACTTAAAAATTGCTCTTGTGTATGTATTAATGTCATAACTGGTAATTAACCCTTTGTATTTGTTTGTAAAAATATTTTATCAAGGTAAAATATTGCGTTTTCAAAATGTCATTATGCGATGTGATGTCACACCGGTGATATTTGCATATGAAACAAAGTTGAATATCTTGCAAAGGAAGCAAGTTACCAAAATTCTATAGAAGAAATTATTAAGTCATTTTAAGTGATCTTTACAATGCAACCATAAACATTTGGGGTGAAATTTCGTGTCATAGGCACTTTAAGTATATTGTCTCTGATCTGACTCAGGTAAACCAAATTGAATAAGCTAAAGCAACTTTAGTTGTAATGAATAGCTCTGTAACTCTACATATTTATTTTTATATCGTATCTTTTCCCTGTGTAGAATGAATACTGAAATGAAAGCAATGAGACTAGGATTTGGTATGTATATACTTACCGTGTATCCTCGCCCTACGGCTTCCGCAGATAACACAACCTCGTTCTTGACTTCATAATAGCGACGCTTTAACTAGTAAAGTCTACGGACGTCAGATTGCCGGGGGGGGGGGAGAGACTGGATTAAAAACTGCATATGACAAAACATGGTGGCATATTGCACTTGTCATATCTTCGAAACGAGTTCGGTGACCCAATATTTTTTTCTGTTTTTACCATGAGCATATCATAAACTTTGCCCCTAGGAAGTTTCAGCAAATTCTCATTTCCAGAACAATTAGTGATGAATCACGATTTTGACCCTCACTAATCTTTAGGAATCTTGCACACAAAAGCTAAAAGGAATGGTTGTAAGCACAACATAAAACAATAACAAATACAAAAACATGTACAGAAGTCTGGATGGTTGAGATTGGGCTAGGATTGAGATGGATTGTAAATGACATCTTGATTAATTGTTGGCAGACACTTTTTCAAGTTTAGGTCAATTTGTATGAAAACGTCGTCTTACATGCTGTGTGGAAGTTCAAAGTTGTTGAATATGACTCGTATATCATAACTGAACCTATTTACAATGTTTATTTTCAAATTCACAGTTCAGACTTTGAATAAAATACATTTTTGGTCGAATATTGGTGACACTGCCCCTTTAAGCTCGCTAATAGTACAAATACGCCATCAGACCAACTATCATGGGTGCGTCATGAAATTTTGTTTTTTCCCGTAGCTGTAGAGTGGGTATCGCGCTGTACTTCACTACAACTGCGAAGGTTTTTTGACATTTGTCATGAGAAGTTTATGAAAGCGAAGATTGAGCCAGGTACAGCTGTTGGGGCCGTGTGCGCGCAGAGCATCGGAGAGCCTGGTACCCAGATGACATTGAAAACTTTTCATTTCGCTGGGGTTGCATCTATGAATATCCTTTTGTACTAATGTTTCATTGTTCGTATGGTGTTTTGTCGTAAAAGCTAACAAGTTGTAACAAACCTGCAGCAGACTTGTAGCGATGCTGTTCCAGCAACTTGTCAACAGGATGTGTTCGCACTGCTTGTTCCCAGCTTGTTAACAAGTTGTCAACGGCTTGTTGACAACTTGCTACAAGGTTGTTGAGCTCAACAGACTTGTTACAAGTTGTTCCAACAACTTGTTATCGTCCTGCAATTCAACAATTTGTCAACAAGTTGTGAGTGACAACCTTGTAGCAACTTGATAAAATAACAGCATTGTTACAACTTGTTGACAAGCTTGCTACAAGCCTGTTGGGAACACATCTTGTTGATAAGTTGTGAAATTTTTACGTGTGTAGTTGATTAGTCAGCTGTTGATGAATATTTCCTTGACGTCTTCTCACACATCACTCTGGGTGTACCGCGAATCAAGGAGATCATCAACGCGTCCCGTTCCATCAGCACGCCGATCATATCAGCTGGTCTCGTTAACGAATCAGATCCTGACATAGCGCGTGTTATCAAGGGGAGACTGGAGAAAACTACTCTGGGAGAGGTGAGAGTCAGGGAGGGGGGCGAAGGATGTAAGCTTGGGTGGTCGGATGTGCAGTATTCGGAGAATTTGACCGTACATTTGAATATTGAACAACATGATTTTTTCTGTGTTGGTGTAATGTACTTAGGTGAATATGATGCTTGTGATGTTACTCTGAGTGTATATCCACACCGGGCAAGCTTGAAAAATATGCCTGTCTACGGTGGGAATCGAACCTACGACCTTTGGAATACAGAGCATTGGGCTAGTATTCCAAAGGTCGTAGGTTCGAATCCCACCGTGGACAGGCATATTTTTCAAGCTTGCCCGGTGTGGATATACACTCAGAGTAACATCACAAGCATCATTAAACAACATTTCAAAATCTCAAATGATAGATAAGGAAGTATGGTATGGTGATTCCTTAAAGGGAAATGTCATTATAAATTTTTATTTTCTCTTTTTATTAACTTCTTTTACCGATTTTTCATATCTTGCTTAGTTCTTGAAATATTTTCACATGAAGTAATGAGATGTCCGCCATCTTGGATAAATGTTTGATCTCATTAACGGTAGTTTTGGTGACGTCACAACAGGGATTAATCATATAAAAGTATTTGTTGCTGACCAAATATTGATTGGTAGATGTTTTAAAGGTTTTGAGTGATCTTGATATTTCGAAGGGCGTGCAGAGTATAGTTTTGAGTGCAAAATGATTAGTGGTTGTCTAGATAAAAATATTGCGTGATCCCTGTTGTGACGTGACATGCATATCTACAAAAATTGAAGATGGAGGACATTTCATTCCTTTTAATCAAAATATTTGTAGAAGTAAGCAAGATATGAAAACATGGTGAAAGAGTATTATATATAGTCGTAAAAGTTCTTTCAAATGAGAAAATAAAAAATATATTGCCATTTCCCTTTAAGATTCTTGGTCAAATATTTCTCTAGATCCCACATTTTTTGTTTCATTTCATTTTCTAGGTGACAGAATATGTCGAGGAAGTATTTGCTCCGGAGAATTGTTTTCTGTTTATCAAGTTGGATTTGAATCGCATAAGACTTTTGAAGGTAATGGGATGCTTTTGCCAAATTTTATGTAAAAACCGCACAACTTGTCAACAAGATGAGTTCGCAACAGGCTTGTAGCAAGCTTATCAAGTTGCTACAAGGTTGTCACTCACAACTTGTTGACAAATTGTTGAATTGCAGGACGATAACAAGTTGTTGGAACAACTTGTAACAAGTCTGTTGAGCTCAACAACCTTGTAGCAAGTTGTCAACAAGCCGTCGACAACTTGTCAGCAAGTTGGGAACAAGCAGTGCGAACACATCCTGTTGACAAGTTGTTGGAACAGCATTGCTAAAAGTCTGCTGCAGGTTTGTTACAACTTGTGCATTTTTACCTGTGTAGACTATAGACATTTTGCAAGGTTATTTAAACATACATTGAATATTTTTCGTTCATAGTTGGAAGTGAACACAGAAACGATTATATTTTCAATTTGTACTGCACCAAAACTTAAAGTGAAACGCCAGGTATGCCAGCACGATCCAAACTGTACAAGATAATTCAATGATACCACAAATAGTCTTATGATGTTCATTCGTTTGTTTTCAATCTTTGTTACAGCACATTCATTCTCTAAGTCGCTCGACTATCTGTATTTACCCTCAAGAAAACAACAAAAGTTCCTTACATTTCGTCATGCAGACCCTGAAGAAATCTTTGCCAAACGTTGTGATTAAGGTGCGCAATTTAAATAAACCAATTAAATTACTTTATAAAAACTGGGTAGATCTATCGGTTTTAAACTGGTCTTTGAGCTTCAGTAAAGCTTATCTCTCGTTGAGTGAGTCGAGTGTTACTACATGAGGAATCCTAAAGTAAACTAACTTTATCTATACTAGATAGCTTTATCAGTTCTAAACTGTTTTTCCTAGAGGTCCAGTAAGGATCATCTCTTATTGATCCAGTGTTACTGCAGGAGGAAACCTAAACTAAACTAACTTTATTTATACTGGATAGCTCTATCAGTTCTAAACTGTTCTTCCCAGAGGTCCAGTAAGGAACATCTCTTATTGATCCAGTGTTACTACAGGAGGAAACCTAAACAAACTAACTTTATACTAGATAGCTCTATCAGTTCTAAACTGTTCTTCCCAGAGGTCCAGTAAGGATCATCTCTTATTGATCCAGTGTTACTACAGGAGGAAACCTAAACTAAACTAACTTAACTGTTGTAACACTGTTGTTTTTTCGCCCCAGGGAATGAAGGGCGTGGCACGTGCCATTATTCACGTGGATGAAGAAAAATCTCAGGCTGGTCAGGAAAAATATAAACTGTTGGTTGAAGGAAATGACTTACGTGGTGTCATAGCAACCGTAGGTAAGTCGTGTGAGGCATGGGTCGAGTTAAGAAACCGCAGCAGTGGTTTGTCCTTGGAGTGCTAGATAGAGATTGAACAGACTTCGAAACAAAAGCCCAAGGAGAGGTTACCGCCTTACCGGACCGCACACATATAAAACGCACAAATTTTTAAAACCCTGCAGCAGACTTGTAGCAATGCTATTCCAACAACTTGTTATCAGGATGTGTTCGCACTGCTTGTTCCCAGCTTGTTGACAACTTGCTACAAAGTTGTTGAGCTCATCAGATTTGTTACAAGTTGTTCCAACAACTTATTATCTTCCTGCAATTTAACAATTTTTCAACACGTTGTGAGTGGCAAGCAGGGCCGTACGGCGGGCAGTAAGGCCTATCTGCCGAGAAAAGTCCCGAATATCCAAAGAATAATTAACAATGACTTCTAAAAATCGTAAATATAGTTTTCGATTTTGTAATGCCAGAACTTCCTTTCCAAATTGCAGAACTCCGTTTTCAAATGCCATAACTCCCTTTCAAATAGCAGAACTCTGTTTTCAAATGCCAGAACTCGGTTTTCAAAAGTCAGAACTCCGTTTTCAAATGCCAAACTCCCTTTTCAAATAGCAGAGCTCCCTTTTCAAAGAGCAAAACTCCCTTTTCAAATAGCAAAACTCCCTTTTCAAATGGCAAAATTCCCTTTTCAAATAGCAGAACTCCCTTTTCAAATAGCAGAACTCCCTTTTCAAATAGCAGAACTTCCTTTTCAAATAGCAGAACTCCCTTTTCAAATAGCTGAACTCCCTTTTCAAATAGCAAAACTCCCTTTTCAAATTGCAAAACTCCCTTTTCAAATTGCAGAACTCCCTTTTCAAATAGCAGAACTCCCTTTTCAAATAGCAGGACTCCCTTTTCAAATTGCAGGACTCCCTTTTCAAATAGCAGAACTCCCTTTTCAAATAGCAGAACTCCCTTTTCAAATGGCAGAACTCCCTTTTCAAATAGCAGGACTCCCTTTTCAAATTACAGGACTCCCTTTTCAAATAGCAGAACTCCCTTTTCAAATAGCAGAACTCCCTTTTCAAATAGCAGAACTCCCTTTTCAAATAGCAGAACTCCCTTTTCAAATTGCAAAACTCCCTTTTCAAATAGCAGAACTCCCTTTTCAAATAGCAGAACTCCCTTTTCAAATAGCAGAACTCCCTTTTCAAATAGCAGGACTCCCGTTTCAAATAGCAGAACTCCCTTTTCAAATAGCAGAACTCCCTTTTCAAATAGCAGAACTTGGTTATTGACTTGACAATTTTATTTTGATTATTAATTAAAATGAAGATTAGTTTGTTCTTTTACCGAAAGTGACTGGTCAAGGTAATAATTTGTCTTGACAACTCCATATTCTAGCTGGACATTGTCCATTGATGGGCCGTTATTTCTTACAAATTATAAAACTTACAGAAATCATTTTGTTTGAACCAACAGCAAAAGGAAAAACTGAAAATTGTTGACGATATTCAGACTGTTGTTGTTCACAAAGTAATGAATACAGCTGTTCTGCGCTGTCTGAATTGGATGTAAAACGACATTCCTTTCTTGTCTCTTGTTTACCATCCACAACAACACCCTGTAAGAGAAGAAACAATTTCAGAAATTTTTAAAAATGAAAACAGAGATATATCGATAATAAATTCCATCAGCAACTTCACGGCGTCATGACAGATCAAATGGAAATCAAATTTAACTGAGGCCAAGCTAGTGTACTTGTTTTCTAAACACCAGAAAGCAACCGAGTTTTTGAAGTTTTACTTGCATTTTTAGATTGTTGAATCTCTCCTGGTGTTATAAATTGTTCCATATTTCCTAAACACCCTTGATCAACTCAATATTTCTGACAGAACAAACCTTAGCCAATATTTCAGACAGAACAAACCGCGTAGCTCAGTTGGCAGAGCATTGGGCTAGTATTCCAAAGGTCGTAGGTTTGATTCCCACCGTGGCCAGGCATATTTTTCAAGCCTGCCCGGTGTGGATATACACTCAAAGTAACATCACAAACATCATATTCAATACACAAAACCAACACAGAAAAAAAAGAACAAACCTTGTCGATGATTCCAAGATGAGCAAATATACGATGTGAAGGTTGTGGCTTCTCATCACTCGCACTTTCTGATGCGGTAGAAACATGCAACTCAATTGCGACAAAATGACTTGAACCATTCTTGTCAGTTTTCTAAAACAGATTATCAAAATATAAGATAAAACTATTTTCCTACGACAATATGTTACAATGTGAGACACTTTTACACAGGATAAAATTTGCAGTTACCTTGTACCAAGTATATTTAATGATTTCATAATCCTCAGTTGGAAAGAAAGGAACAGTATCGCTCTCTTGATTGTATAAATAAACTCTAAATTTAAAATATTTTACATCTGATTAATATTTTGGATAAATATCACGACTTTGGACATGTCATTCGATACAACTAATTGTTGAAGATTTTTATACAACTATAACCCCTATCACAGAGCCTGAAATAACGGCCGGCAGTTTTCCGACCAGATTCCGATTTTTCCAACCAAATGCTGAAATGATCGGAAATTTTGTCCGGCCAAATTTTGAGAAAAAGAAAAATGTTTTCTTAATGATCGGGTCGGCGCTCAGCACAGTGAGTACCATGCATCTGTAAGTTTGGATTATCTATATTAGGCTAATATAAAGTAATCAACTGGAAAGTATAGTTCACGGGCAGCCTAGTCCCTGGCCTTCCAAGCGCGGGCGAGTTACAGGCTGTTGTGAACTTGCGGGCTGTCAGTTTCCCCAGTCTCCAAATAATACAACTTTATCACGGTCAACCTGCAAACCTTATCGATTTCCCCCCAAAATAATGAGGCGGAAGCGAGAAGGCCAGGAACTAGGCTGGTTCACGGGCTCAATAAACAAGAAGGTGGCTTATAGCGTGGTGTTGTCGTGAAAATGTGAGGTGAGTCTTAATAATTTGCAATTTAAATCACCCGTCAATCAATTTAAAACACGTCCCGTAGGCTCACAACCATTTTGAATTTTCGCTACAGTTACAATTACCTTACACAATTGCAAGTAGAGTGATTTACTCAGTGCACGTCTGCATGCTTGACAGAGTTTGCTCATTGGGGGGGGGGGGAGTGGACTTGGTCAAACTAAACTAAAAGAAATTCCGGTCAATTTTGCAAATTTCCGGTCAAATTTCGTTTTGATCGAAGTTTTTCCGGACAAATTTTAAAATTATTTCCGGCTCTGTATCGCAGGAATCAAACCTATGACGGTCTTCCAAAGAAACACAGGTTCAAATAGTATTAGATTTGCCTGTACTCCATGATCAGATAGGAGTACGCCATAAGGTGGCTGCCACAGGCTCCCTTAGAAAACCTTCGACTCAATCAGGTTGAGTTGTGTCATTCGTAATTCAGCTTAGGTCTCCTCCACTTACTCACAAGCATACATTACTGGGATTGAAAATAAATTTAATCTCTGCAGCATGTTCGAGAGCAGATGGGCTTTGCCATATCTCCATACTAAAACAATCACAATGTCAATGAAATATGCATCAATTACCTTGTAGATTTCAGATTTGCAAGTGACAAGGGTTTTAGTAATTTCGCCTTAGCACCACTTGGTTTCTGGACATTCACTAAAAACAATTATCAGTAAAACAACTTATTAGATTCAAATTATATATGATTCCCCATCTCAAACTCATTATAATACATTACTTGTTACCTTTTATAATGCCCGATGAGAACTGTTTTGCAGCGGATTTTCCAACCAACAGATATTCATCGCTGTCGAGTAATTTCTGTTGCTGCGCACAGTCATCAATGAATGACAATGATACAATAGGAATGCCAAGTTTCACTGCTATTCTTCCTTTATATGTTTCAGTAATGTCTTTGTTTTCTGACACAAAGAACTTGGTCTAAATAAATAGGTACGGTATGGTATTAAAGAGAGATGTCTGTATTAGAGAGGTGTCTGTGTTAGAGAGGTGTCTGTGTTAGAGAGGTGTCTGTATTAGAGAGGTGTCTATATTAGAGATGTGTCTGTATTAGAGAGGTGTCTGTATTAGAGAGATGTCTGTATTAGAGAGGTGTCTATGTTAGAGAGGTGTCTGTATTAGAGAGATGTCTGTATTAGAGAGGTGTCTGTATTAGAGAGGTGTCTGTATTAGAGAGATGTCTGTATTAGAGAGGTGTCTGTATTAGAGAGGTGTCTGTGTTAGAGAGGTGTCTGTATTAGAGAG